>APFE030318177.1:11613-44931 GCA_000404065.3 Pinus taeda | reverse complement strand
TGTGGTTGGGTAGGTGGTGGAGGCAGAAGGGTGGGAGGAGAGTTGTATTGGGCCTCCACCCCTGATGAGATGCATTCCACTGAAGTTGCGGCTGAGCATAGGGTTTAAAAGCATGAGCGGCTAGTTGGGCATGATATTGAGATGTGAAGGACCAAGGAGGAGGTGTGGACCAGGAAGGATGAGCAAGGGGGGCCCAAGAAGGTGTGGAGGTGACTTGGTTGGGGTGGTAGTATGCCTGAGATGTCCCTTGCATCCCCTGTTGGTATGGTCTAGGTCCATGCAGCCTCCTTTGGTTTATATAATAGATCTATTCAGTGGCTCCTTCGGCCCTTTGGTATATAGCTTTAAGATTGGGAAAGGAAGGGCACTTATCTATAGGATGATTTTATTCACAGACTGAACAGACCTCTATAAAGTTCAATGGCCATCCATTCATAGGATGCCTCTTGGTTCATCTAGGACAAAAAATGGCCAAAGCCCTCCCTGCTTCCTCTTGCTTTATTTTGATATGTAAGCTATCCATTTGCATGGTAAGATTCTGCAACATCTCACTCTTGAAGTCTTCCAACATGCTTCCAATTTCCAGTTTTATGGATGCATTGGAAGAAGAGGTACTAGCTATGGGTTGACCCCCCTTACCTTTCTTTCTGGCTGCTCTAGAATGGTTTCTAAAAACAATCTTTATGTCCTCATAGGATAGTTGGTAAATGTCTCCCCTGACTAGTGGATGGAGGGTATCTAAAAGGTCTTCTCGGATTCCCCTGAGAAAGACCAACTTCAGGGACTCAGGGTCAAGTGAACACCCGACCCTTTTTTAATTGAGCTGGAACCTCTCTTTGTAGTCTTCCAGGGACTCATCACTTCCATGGTCATTGAGAAGATTTCTTCTTTAGTATCTTTCGACCTACAATAGTCTCGATAGTTGTTATTAAAGGCTTGTTGCATCTGAGCCCAAGTTGTGATACTATTGCTAGGTAACCCCATGAACCAGCGTAATGCTACGTCCTTAAGAGTAGAAGGGAACGGCTTCAACTTTTTCTCATCGTCTGCATAGTCATAAGTTCAACAGATGATGACGAACTCAAATACGAAGGTGTCAGGATCTTCTGTAGTCAGGCCATGGAAGTGAGGTAGGGCTGAAGGACTTATATTTTTCATTTTGGTGTCCCCATTGGTCTCCTGAATGGGAAAGGTATCCTCTATTATTTCTCCATTTCCCCTAGCATTTCTATTTTTAGCCATTGGCTCTAGAGGAATGTTTTCTTCTTCTTCTTCCCTTATAGGTTCTTCAAATATGTCTTGATGTTCACCTAAGGGTTCTTCTTGATCGCAGCCACCGAAGAAGAGTGTAGGTTGGTTGTGAGATGCAATGGGGGTGTTGGGAAAAGATTTCCTGAGTTATCTCTATTCCTACGAGGCATGAAAGGAAATCTTTTTGTTTGGTTTTTTTCTTTTCCCACACTAATAGTACATGTAGAAACTAAAATTATGATTGAACAAAACAAATTGCAACTAGCTGAAATGAACTTGTTGAATGGAAATTTGTAGAATTGAAAAGGAAAGCAAGGAAATGCAAAACGGAAAGAAAGGAAATGACTAGTCTACTTTTGCCGAAATGAAATTTACACAATTGGAAGGGAAAGCAAGGAAATGTAGAACTGAAAGAAAAGAAATGACTAGTCTACTTTTGCTGAAATAAACTATTAGCAGAATGTTGTAATAGAAAAGATAAGAAAGAAGTAATCATAGAATACTCTGACGCTTCCTTGGAAACAGCGCCAAAAAGTGGTGTGAGTGCCAGTATTGCGGCAAGAATGATGCAACTGCTAGGCTACCAACTTTACTTTTATCAACCCGGTAGTTCGTAACAAACTTGGAAGCGTTGGTGTTCTATGCACAAGTACTAGTTCTTACTGTAGGTTGTCACTTGGTCAGCCGGTGCAAGATCACTAGTATCTCAAGCCAACTTCTATAGATCTCAAAAGAAGCTCTATGTGTGATGAAAGAAAGAAAGATTACTCTACAGAAGCTATTCTAATTGCAGAAAGGAAAAAGACTGGAATGTAAAGCAAGACCTAGTAAACCTTAATTAACAAGCTAGTTCTATTTTTTCCAAAAACACTATGAAAACCATGAAAGTAATGCCATTACCTACTCAAGAAAGATAACAACATCTAACCATGCTATTTCTGGAAGCAAATAAGAAAAAAACATATTTTTGGATTTTTATGTGTTTTTATGTGAATTTGACATGCATCTAATTTATTGTATGTGAGTGTAGCAATGAACAGGTGGCATTAAAGGGTGGTTTTGGAGCTTGGGAGGATGGAAGATGGTGTATATGGGTCCTAGGAGGTCTTAGGTAGCCTTTTGGAGGCTTTTCCCACACTCGGCCTTCAAAAGAAAACCTACAGGAAAAACTACAGGAGGACATAGGGAAACTACAAGAGGAAAACAAGGAAACTACAAGAGGCCTACATGAGGAGGCTGAGAGCATTTTCTACTATTTTGAGGGTGTGAGAGTGGGTGGAAAATGTGGATGAAGGTTGGAAGGAGGTGTTAGTGTGCCTATGGTCTATGATGAACCATCAGGAGATAGAAAGATGATTGGATTTGCTCAAGAAGAGAGGAAGAAGTTCTATGAAAAATGCAGGAAACTAAGGCTGAATTGAGGTGAGGCTTCGGAAGATCTGTAGGGCATGGATCAGATGGGGGATGTGATTGCTGATAAGCTGGCCTACTACTAGAAGAGATCTGCTACAAAGGAACTGACAGTTAACCAAGGTCAAGTAAACAGTGAAATGAGTGGATTTAGGAAAAATAGATTTTTGCATTAAAATGATCTAAAATATGACCTATGAAAGGAAATGTTGAGAAATGCTGCAAGCAAGGAATGCATGAAAGAGGACTATTGAAAATAGGGAAGTGAACATGATAAGGAAGATCTGAAGCAAAGAAAAACTGGACTATTAACCTACTAAAAAAGTGCAAACACTAGAAGTCCTATGAATGAGGAAAATCTGTGTTTTTGGGGCAGAAAGAGGGTCTTTGCCTCAAATCATGGTCCCAGAGGGAGGAAGAGAGGCCAAGGCACTATTGCTAACCTTTTTAATCTTTTCTGATCGCTACTTAACCTACTATAGAAAGCACAAATGGAAGCAACCTACTAAATCATCAAAAGCAACTTATTCTTAACCATAAAAGAAATACATCTAACAATAAATTAATCTACAACTGAAGTAAGCATACAAATACAAGTAAAGAGAAGCTTGGCTACTTGGATTGGGCCCTAACCCAAGAGCTTTAGCCCTCTGAGGTAACTCAGTGCTAGCTCAAAAATGATTCCATCTTAATTATCAAAAAATAGCAAGTTTACATGAAACTGTCACAAAATAGTAAGCTCAAAATTTGAACAGAGTTTACATAAGCAAAAATCCGACCCTAGTGAGGCCCTAAGCCTTTCTACTTATACATCTGAAGCTACCAACAACTTCCTTAAAATCAGGGAGGCTTGGCTCCCAAAACTCAAGATAACTATTAGTCATCCTCCACTTGCTCGGTTGCCTTCTAGTGCATGATTCGGCTACTTGTACTCCGAGCTGAATGAAGGGGAATTCGAAGTGAGGAGTAATAAATGAGGGGGATTCCCTCCTATAAGTCCTCTCCTTTGTCTACTTCAAGTTATTGCTGCCATTTGACCACTAGATCCTTGATTTTGACCTCGAAATCCATTAATAATCTGCATTAAATACATGTTAGATCACATGGCATCATAACTAACTCAACTCACTCTATAAGCAGAAATATAATCAAAAAATCATAGAATAATCTAAGAGAAAGGTTGATTTGACTAAGTTAGGAGGTAAAATGAGCCCATATAGTTACCCATTTATGAGGCTCATCAGCTGACCAATCCCAAATGAATTGGATCTTGGCTGGATCCACATGGACCCCCTGTTCATCAATAATGTATCCTAGATATTGAACCTATGTCATGCCAAAAATGCATTTCTCCAAATTGGCACACATCTTGTGTTGTCGCAGTGTTTTGAGAACCTATCGGATGTGGTGGAGGTGCTCTTCCCACCTCTGGCTAAAGATCATGATGTCATTAAATCATACCATGACAAATGAGT
This sequence comes from Pinus taeda, assembly GCA_000404065.3. Taxonomy (NCBI): domain Eukaryota; kingdom Viridiplantae; phylum Streptophyta; class Pinopsida; order Pinales; family Pinaceae; genus Pinus; species Pinus taeda. The sequence continues at coordinate 40,795 of APFE030318177.1, read as the reverse complement.
TGGTGAATGGCCACAACATGTCATCCATCAGCTATGAAGGTCACAGGAGCATTCGTTAACTTGAAAGGCATAACCAACCATTTGAAAAGGCCCTCCTTGGCTTTGAAGGCAGTCTTCCACACATCGAAGGGTTCTATTGGTACCTAGTGATATCCAAACTTCAAGTCAATCTTGCTGAAATATTTCCCCCCCTTGAGTTGGTCCAGAAGGTCATCAATTTGTAGAATCGAGTACCAATTCAAGACAGTGATCTTGTTCAGCACCCGATAGTCAATACAGAGTCTCCAAGTCCCATCCTTCTTCTGTACCAACACGGTCGAGATTCCACAGGGTGAGAAACTCAGCCGGATGTGACCTTATGTAGTAGCTCCTAAATCTGCCTCTTGATTTCTTCATTCTCTAGAATAGAATGCCAATAGATTGGTCCATTAAGAAACAGTGCACCTGGGGTCATATCAATGGAGTGCTTGACCTGACAGTGCAGAGGAATCCCTGTGGGGGAGGTGAATATGTCCTTGTACTCCACCACGACCGTGTCCATCTGTTGTTGTCATGCGGAGGGGCTAGAGGTGATGGCCACTGTCTTCTTCTTTCCCTGAGGGTGTATCATCAGGAAAACAAATTTCTCGGTTTTGGGAATGAGATTACTACATTGTTTTGCAGTAACCAAAGAGATGGAGGTAGGCGGTGCTACCTTTGGTATCTTGTACAACTTATTTCCCAAAGTAACAATAACAAAATGAGGTCTTGACTCATACACAACATGTTGCTTCCACAAGTATGGTTGGCCTAATAATACATCACAAACATCAAGGGGAGCAATGTCATATAATACCTCATCTATGAAGGGTTTGATGTGGTATCTGTTATCACCCCAAGAAACTCTCCTAGGTTGTAGCTCAGAGATGCCGAGAACATATAAATTCAATTTATTATTGCAAATGGATGAATGGAAGGAATGATCCTTGTCCAAGCAAGATAACCACTTCCACTTTGCTTGACTCCAGACATGCATGAACACCCCCGGACTACAAGGCTTTAGACCACCAACTACTCACAATTTTAAGATAGGGTGAATATGGAGAACACTAACCACACCAGCAGATGCATAAGACCATGTGATGGCCAGTTGCAACCAGTAAATAAGTCTGCAAATCTAATCTCTTAGTGCATGGACAGGATGACAGCTCTCTAGCACTAGGAGAAGAGAAACCTGAATAACTTATTCAATGATACATACAGTACTTTAACACAGAGATAGGATGACAGCTACTCTAATGCTAAACATCAAGAGTTCAGGAATACAACATATTAGGCACAACTTAGAAGAGAAGAGAAATGGAAAGTGAGAAATTAATAGCAAAAGAATCTTGTATTAGCTGAAAATGAAGGCGAGACGTTGCAAGTATCAAATTAGTTACAGTCTCCAGAAGTTGGACCTTACATCAAAACATCAACCATCAACCCTGATTACATCTTGTTTCTGGGTATTTATAGAGTTTCAATACAAAGGCAATTGGCCATTCTAGATATGGAGGGGTCATAATTGACCACCAACTGAATTTAGTTGCTTGATGGAGCTTCTGAGTGTGTTTGCTTGCTTTAGTGGATGAATCTAATCTTTTCTTGTGCTATGTTGTCCTCTTGGGTCGTTGGAGTGCTTGTATCAATGAGGTCCATAACTGTTAAATGCAGTTATCTATTCGTGCCTCTTCCTTTTCCTCCTCGGCCATATTGTATGTTAAATATGGTGGTTGAGAAGCAACTACAAATAGTACTGGAAAACTGGTCACCTTCGTCCTTCGGGTGCACGGAACAGTTGAGGGACGTGGAATGCATAGCAAGTGGACGAGTAGTATGGGAGATCAATATTGGCCATTGGATCGGGCGAATGGGCGGCGGAGATGGCTTGCTGGGGCTATCGGGAAAAAGCGGCAGTGGAATGATCATGGGCCATTGGATCTCAGGCAGACAAATCCAATGGTGGGCGGGAGGAGAAGGCACGCGGATGTTTCAGGCAGGAACGTGGGACCAGGTGGTAAGCAGTATTGCTCGCACCGGCTTAGAATCTTGGGCGGTAAAAGGGGAACGGTGCACAATTCCACTCAAAGTGTGACACGTAGCGGTGGAGGAGAGAGAAAACCACTCTCCATCACGTGTTAACACCCCGACACTTTGTGGAAGTGAGGGGAGAGAACGTCGTCCGATCACGGCAGAGATGATCGGACGGTGGAGACTACGGAGACAAGTTTGCGGAGGTGCTACGTCGTATGGGCGTGGTTTCATGAGGCTTTGGGTTTTAACACTTGGGGCTTAAAAACAAGGGTTTTACATGGGTTTAACTGAAAAGCATGTGAAATGGAGATGAAAGGGGGATGAGCGGGGTAAAACAAAGGGCAATAATGACCATTAGGAGCTCGTTTGAAGCATAACCGAACCAACCAAGCTTATTTATGATCCTTCAATATTAAAGATATGAAGCAAAACTAACACTGGCTCCTTCTGGGGATGAGATCCTCCCTGTGAGGTCTCAAGAAATGTAGACCAATGTCTCTCCTGTCAAAACCAGATGAGAAACATTTCCTAGTGTTCCATTGGGCATGGAGTCTAATTAAGCTTACTAAAACTGATAAACAATACATTTACAACTTTAAGGCCTGAAGAACTTAAATGACATAAATTTTTAGAAAACACCCATTGACTGGGCCATTAAAAACTATCTCTCCTTCCATACTTTGAAGCATGAAAGTATTGTTCCCTTGGATCTGAGTGATGGCAAAAGGTCCTGTCCATAGAGAATCAAACTTCCCATGACTGCCTTTCTTCTCTTTCAGTGGATCCCACTTAAGAACCAAGTCTCCAACCTGAAAATTGTCTGTCTTTGCCTTCCTGTCAAAGGCTTCCTTGATTCTCTTTTGATTTGTTGCAGCCTTCTCAACCAGCTGTTCTTTGACTTGACGTACCTCTGCTAAATCAGTGATCCTTTTTTCCATGTCCTCTTTGTCATTCTGCTCTTTTTGCAAGAACTTTGCCACTAGGAGGGTTAAATGAATTGGGAACACAACCTCAGTGCCATATACCAGCTTGAATGGAGAATTCCCTGTGGATTTCTTGGTGGTTACTCTATCAGCCCAGAGTGCATACTTGAGCTTAAAATCCCAATTCTTTTTGTTATCTTCCAACAGCTTTTTAATTATCCTCATCAAGCTCTTGTTGGAAGATTCTGACCATTGCCTTGAGAGTAATATGAGGTGGAATGAACCAACTTAATGCCCATTGAGTCACACATGTCCACCAACTCTTTTGCCCTGAGGGCTACTGCATTGTTTGTGACTAATTTATATGGCCAGCCAAACCTGGTGAAGATATTCTCTGTCAAGAACCTCATGACCACATGATGATCAGCCTTTTTGGTAGGGATGGCCTCAATCCATTTAGTGAAGTAATCTATGGCTACTAAGATCCATTTGTGGTGGCCACTGGAATGTGGATTGATTTCTCTAATGAAATCCAAGCCCCACTGCTGAAAAGGGCCACCAGCATGTATGGGTCTTAAGGGCAGGGACTTCATTTCCTGCCTCGCTTCAAATCTTTGGCACCTGCCATAAGATTTAACAAATGAAAAGACATTAGCAAATAAGGTGGGCCAATAGTACCCAGCTTTGAGGATCTTATGGGCTGTAGTTTTCCAATAATGATGTCCTCCACATATGCTAGAGTGAAACTGTTGCATAACCTCCATGGATTGTTCTTTGTCCAGACACCTCAAAAGAATTCCAGAGGGGTCCCTCCAGTAGAGCAGGTTTTCATGAATGCAATATTTGGCTACCTTGAGCTTAACAGTTTTGGCTTGGCTTGAACTTAGGCCTGGAGGTACTTCTAGCTTCAGCAAGAATTGAGCTATTGCAGAGTACCATTCGCAAGAAGCTAGATTTTCTTACAATGCCTGATTTTGCCCTCGTTCAACTGTTTCCCCTTCTGCCTGACCATCCTCTGAATTTATGCTTATCAAATTCATATCCAGCATTCTGCAATTTTCTTCAACCATTAATCTAGCAAGGCCCTGACCTCTAATAAGCTTGGTGGGCTTCAGCTCTATGTTGAATTCAATCATTTTGCAATCCATTTATCCCTTCTTCCATCAACATCTGGTTGCATTAGGACATCTTTAACTGGAGAAGAGGGCATATATGCAATTACCTTGGAATGCATAATGTAAATTCCAAAAGCTTTCAAAGATTTGATAAGGGAATATGCCTATTTTTCAACGATATCATACCTCAGCTCAACATCCCTTAAGGTTTTTCTGAAAAATGCCACTGGATTCTTTGAACCTTTCTCATCGGCTTGCATCAAAACTACTGCAAGGGTGTCATTAGAGGCAAACGAAAATATATGGAACTCCTCGCTGTAATCTGGGCTGAACAAGGTAGGAGCTTCCATAATGTCCCTTTTGATGGATTCAAAAGATTTTCTTGCTGCATCAGTCCATTTGATTTCTGATCCCTTTTTCAACATGGAGGTAATGTGTTTTACAAGTTCTGCAAAATTAGGAATAAACCTCCTTACAGAATTTATCTTGCCTAGAAAGGACTGGATATCCTTCTTTGATCTTGAGACAGACAAGGTCTGTATTGCTCTTACTCTTTCTGGGTCAATTTTGACACCTGCAGCAAAAACAATGTGTCCTAACAGCTTGCCCTCTTCTAAAGAAAACTGTGACTTTTTAGGATTGACTGAAATCCCAAAACTTTTGCACTTCAGGAACACTTTCTTCAAATGTTGTAAATGGTCTTGATGGCTACTGGAGTACACTATTATATCATCAAGGTAGACAAGGATAAACTTATCCTTCTCTCCCACAAATGCTATATCCATGGCTCTCTGAAAGGTGGCTCCAGCATTCATCAGCCCAAAAGGCATCTTGGAATACATAAAAGTGCCCCAAGGAGTGGTGAATGCAGTCTTCTCTTGGTCATCTAGATGCACAGCAACCTGATTATATCCTGAAAATCCATCCAGGAAAGACATCACTTTGACTCCTAAGACTTTCTGCAGCAAATGCTCCATCTTGGGTAGGGAATAATTGTCTTTCTTAAAGCATTTGTTTAAGTTCCTAAAATCAACGCAGAGCCTGATTTCTCCACTTTTCTTCCTTACTACTACCAAATTGGCTACCCATTTTGAATATCTGAGAGGGACTATGATTTTGGCAGCCAGTAATTTCTTGATTTCTCTTTCAATCAGAGGGAGGAGTAAAGGATTTATTGGTCTCAGCTTTTGCTTGAAAGGGATGGTGTCTTTCTCTAAGGGAATTTTATGCTGGATGATATTTTTGTCATAAGTTTTCAGGTCACTATATTCCCAGGCAAAAACATCAGCAAATTGCTTCATTAAATTGCAGTACTCAGAACATTAGGCAGCAGATAGATGGGTGGACATATTTACATATCTTGGATGATCTAGACTCTCTATGTTATGCCTATGGACTGCAGATTGGTCTTCTTTTTGGGCAGCCTTATAAGGCACATCATTCTGGTCAAACATCTTTTCTAAAGGAACTAGGCCTTTAGGTATATGGTTGTTGGGTAGTTGGACAATGCTTTTTTGCCAATTTTGTTTCTAAGTTGGGACTGGGGACTTTCTTCCAAGGCTTCATTCTCTTGATCAATTTTCATTTCAGAGAATTCATCAATGACTTGCAGAAACCTATTCACTTCATCATCATCTTCAAAAACTTTCCAATGCTACACATTATCAGGCAAGGATGGTCTATATTTCATTTGAACTTCATAAAATAGTCTGGGAGGTATAAACATGCTAGCAGTCATAGCAAGGGAACCAACGAGCCAATTTTTGACTCTAGGGATGTATGAGATACAAAAATTATCAAAAGAATCTTTAAGTCTCCATACCTCATCTCTATATGCTTTCATCCTTGGGTGTTTTTCTTGAAAAGTTCTGTTTACTTGCTGAATGATGAGATCAGCATCTCCAAACACCCTTATTCTTCTGATTCCTGTATCTTTAGTTGCGTTAAGGCCCAATATCAGAGCCTTATACTCTGCTATATTGTTGGTGACTTGGAAAGCCAACTTAAAAGACAAATGTGTGCTTTCTTGTTCAGGAGATATCAGCACCATCCCTACTCCTGTAGTTTCCCTTGAACATGCTCCATCAAAGAACATCTCCTAAACCTGACTTCCTTCTCCTTCCATGGCCTGATTCACTGGTTTCTTGATCTGCATTGCGGCCTTCTGAGATTCTTCAATTTGGAGAATACATGCCCCAAAATAAGTTTCCACAACATAAATGGGATGATTAGAAGGATTCTTCTCATCACTGATGATGTATGCCAGTTGTGATTCTCTATACAATCTCCTCCTCTCCCCTCCAAAAATTGGGACAGTGGCATAAGATAAATCATTTTGTAATGTCCCACTTAGTTTCTTAATCCACCCTCTGGATAGCAACATGCCAAACTTGGGGGGAACATCTGCTATCACAATGTCCATAATCATGCTCTTCATGGGTAGCTAAATTAGGGTAATGGCTAGGTCTTCGATTAATCCTAGGCATTTACCTTTCTTGAATCAAATGAGAATAAATCATGATATGGTCTGGTGATATCAAGGCCTAACTCTTCCATGATAGCTTTAGGCATCAAATTGTGGCTGGCCCTTGTGTCCAGCAGGCAGTTATGGAGGGTTTTGTCCTGAATGGTCAAGGAGACATAGAATGATGGGGAGTTATTATTAGCAGGTTTAGTCATTGGGCTAAGCACAACTGTTGGCTTATCATCTTGCAAATTTACATAGTCATGAGAATTTCGTGAAGCTTTTAGCTCAAGGGCATCAAGGGTAGACTTTCTAAAAACTTCACTCTTTGCAAGTTCTATCAGAGGCACAGATATTTTTAACTTCTGGACTTCTGATTCAAAGTTGAAAGGGGAAGGGGACTTGTCAGGACCTCTTACCTCTTGGGCTAGTGCTTTGAGGATGGCTGAGTCAGCTGCTGGCTTCTTTTGTCTAGTGTTATGTTGTTCTGTTGGGACAACAACTCTTTGAGCAGGATTCTCTTTGACATTGTTTGTTCTTGACCTCAGATTATATCTTTGCTGCTCATCAGTCTGCAACACAACCTCTCTGTCCCACTCTTGACTGGTTTGGCCCTAGAGTAATGATTCTTCATAGGCAACTAATGTCAAAAAGACAGCATTGTCCTTATCTTCCATGCAATGGATTTCATCCTCTTCTTCAAAATGCTCCTCCTCCATGACTACGTTTTGGAAAGGAGCCTTAACCTTTTGATCTCCACCAGCTTCTTTACCCCTCTGAATGATCTACAATTGTTCGTTTTCTCTTCTGAATGGATTTGGGTTTCTTGGAGCAAATGTGTTTGGAAGCCTTGCCTTTCCAGAGCTTTGCTCAACCTTCAACTTAGATATCTCAGCAGCCAATGACTATCATTTTAGTCTTTTTTTTTTTATTTAGGTTCTAAAGATGAGGTAGAGGAAGAAGAAGCCTCACCTCTCTACCTCCTTCTATCAGCATGACTTTTGAGCTTTTCTGCGGCCATGATATTAGATTCCACCTCTAGGGTTGCATCTTGCATTTCAGCTAGAGTGGCACACCTTCTTTCTCTTAAAAGCGGGCAGAAATCAGAGTCAAAAGCATTGGCATAGGTGAGTTTGGCAGAGGTGGGGGTAGGCTTTACTTCAGCTAGTATTTTACTATACATACAATTGAATCTTTTATTAAAATAAGGCAATGATTCCCCATTCTCCCTCTTGAGGCTTCCAAACTCAGTATGGGAATACAGCAGATCCTTTTTGTCTCCCCAGTGCTTCAAGAATACATCATCTAATGCTTCAATGTCTGCTATAGACCTAGGAGCTAGTTCTCTAAACCACTTTCTAGCCTCTCCATCAAGGCTTTGGACAAACACTCTCATCCAAACTCATCCTCACTAATATCCAGGTTATCAGCATAACTATAAAAAGACTCTAAATGTTCTTCAATTGTTACTCCCTCTGTACCAGTGAACTTGGGCATGTATTTCTGATACTCTCCTGCAGGCATGGCATTTAAAGGAACAGGCAAGACCAAGGGTCCATACTTAGCAGTTATGATCCTTTCCATCTTCGTGGGTGTTTGTTAGCCTGCCATGGCTGGGATAGGTGGAAGGATACTGGCAGATTGAATGGTAGGGAGCAGTGAAATAGATGACAGAGACAAAGGAATATGATGGACTGTATGGGAGGTTTTCTTTGGACTAAGATCCAAAGGGGAACTGGATAAACAAGGAGCTTTATGAATCTCTAAGGGTATTTGTTCACTAACAATGCTAGGCTCTATATCTTCAAATTGTACATTCTCAGCTATAACCTTCTCTTGTAGGGATACATAAGATTTCTTAGGCTTACCTGATCTTGATGCTCCTTTTTGTGAGGTTTTCCTCTGCTTAACAATCTTCTCAGGGTCAGGCACTGGGTCGATTGGTGATTTCTGAGGATTTCTCTGAGTATGCTTCACAAACTGAGCCAGAACTGTAATGTGGAGTCGCCACTAGGTTGGTCCTCTAGTAGAGTCACCAGATAGATTATTACAACCATAAATGTGTCCAGACTTTGTTTATCATCAAAGCTGGAGCTGTGTCATTCTCCCAGGGAAGCTGAGCTTCAATCTCCTCTCCCCGGTAACATCGCCAATTATGTTATCACCCCAAGAAACTCTCCTAGGTTGTAGCTCGGAGATGCCTGGGAACATATAAATTCAATTTATTGTTGCAAATGGATGAATGGAAGGAATTATGCTTGTCCAAGCCAGATAAACACTTCCACTTTGCTTGACTCCAAACATGCGTGAACACCCCCAGACTACAAGGCTTTATACCACCAACTACTCACAGTTTTAAGATAGGGTGAATATGGAGAATACTGACCACACCAGCAGATGCACAAAACCATGTGATGGCCAGTTACAACCAATAAATAATTCTGCAAATCTAATATCTTAGTGCATAGACAGGATGACAACTACTCTAATGCTAAACATAAGGAGTTCAAGAATACAGCATATCAGGCACAACTTAGAAGAGAAGAGAAATGGAAAGTGAGCAATTAACAGTAAAAGAAGCTTGTATTAGTTGCAAATGAAGACGAGACGTTGCAAGTATCAAATTAGTTATAGTCTTCAGAAGTTGGACCTTACATCAAAACATCAACCATCAACCCTGATTACATCTTGTTTCTGGGTATTTATAGAGTTTCAATACAAAGGCACTTGGCCATTCTAGATATGGAGGGGTCATAATTAACCACAAATCGCATTTAGTTACCTAATGGAGCTTCTAAGTGCGTTTGCTTGCTTTAGTGGATCAATATGATCTTTTCCTATGCTATGTTGTCCTCTCAGGCCACTGGAGTGCTTGTATCAATGAGGCCCATAATTGTTAAATGCAGTTATCTATTCGTGCCTCGTCCTTTTCCTCCTCGGCCATACTGTATGTTAAATATGGTGGTTGAGAAGCAACTTCAAATAGTACTGGAAAACTGGTCACCTTCGTCCTTCGAGTGCACGGAATAGTTGAGGGATGTGGACTACATAAGGGGTGGATGAGTAGGATGGGAGAGCAAGATTGGTCATTGGATTGGGCGGATGGATGACGGAGATGGCTTGGTGGGGCTATCGGGAAAAAGTGGCAGCGGAATGATCGTGGGCCTTTGGATCTTAGGAAAACAGATCCAACAATGGGCGGGAGGAGAAGGCGCACAGATGTTATCGGGCGAGAACGTGGGAACGGGCGGTAAGCGGTATTGTTCGCACTGGCTTAGGACGTTAGGTGGTAAAAGGGGAACAGTGCGTGATTCCACTCAAAGTGTGACGCATGGCGAGAAACCACTCTCCATCACGCGTTAACACCCCGACACTTTGTGGACGCAAGGGGAGTGAACGTCGTCCGATCGTGGTGGAGATGATTGGACGGTGGAGACTACAACAACCAGTTTGTAGAGGCGCTAGGTCATATGGGCACGGTTTCATGAGGCTCCTGGTTTTAACGCTCGGGGCTTAAAAACAAGGGTTTTACATGGGTTTAACTAAAAAGCACGGGAAATGGAGATGAAAGGAGGATGAACAGGATAAAAGAAAGAGTAACAATGACCATTAGGAGCTCGTTTGAAGCATAACCGAACCAACCAAGCTTATTTCTGATCCTTCAATATTAAAGATATGAAGCAGAGCTAACAGTATGGAAGGCAGCATTGTTGGCTCACGTGAAGATCCCGTCCTTAGCAAAGCTACCCGATGGTGTATGGTTGTGGGTGTGTTCTGGTCAGTCAGCCCAGATGCTTCATGACCTCTATCGAAATGAGGTTCTTTTGGCTTCCACTATCGACAATGAACTGTAGCAAGGAACCATTTACCCACATCTAGGAGTGGAAGAGGTGCTCCTCCTCCTTGGGAGCTTTTGGTTCCTCCTTCTAGATCTTCGTGGTGGCAATGGTGGCATTGGGATTTCCATCGATAATATGCTTCCCTTTGTCATTCCCCTTGTTGAGTTCTGACTCAAAGTCAAAACATGCATCTGATTTTGAAGCCTTTAGCTTGGCCACCAGTGACTACTTGGCCCAACACTCACTTTTGTTGTGAGTGGAGCTCTTATGGAACTCACACCACCTTCCTGTGTCCTTCCTCGGCTTTGCACTGTTGTTCTTTTCTTGTGGCTTTGGAAGGTTTTTGTGGGCCACCCTACCTTGGCTTTGTCCTTTGTTCTACTGTTTGAGGGCACCTTTCCCTTGCTTTGGATTCACATATCCAAAGTATCGCTTCTTCTGTTTAAACTTCTGCTCAATCTTGATGGCATACTGGTAATCCGTGTAGAGCGAGGAGCTGTCCAAGAATTCCATCTCGTCCTAAGCAAGGAGATGTCCAAGAATTCCATCTCGTCTTGGATATACCTGTGTAGGTAGTTGCAGTACTTGAGTATCAAATTTTTCTCAGAATCCTTGATACCCAACTTTGTGCAAAGAGTATGAAAAGCATTGGTAAACTCCAACACATCTTGGTCCCTTCCATATCGCAGCATTGTCCACTTTGTGTATTTATCCTTATAGCTCCCGACAAGGTAGTATTGCTCCTTGATGGCATCCCGGAATGAATTCCAAGTGGGTGTGGCTGAAAACAGTGAGATCGTACTTTCGTCCTTCTGCTCACAGTAGGTTTCCCACCAATCCTTGACATGGGGGGCGACTTTGAGAAGAGAAAAAGTAATATTTTCTCGGCTGTAAAAATGATGCACAGAAAAATATCCTTCTAGCATATTTAACCATTTATCTATGGCATCTGCATCTATTTGGCCCTCAAATATTGTAATGTCAAAGTTTACTTGTACCTTAAAAGGAGTGGAGCCTCCAGAGTAGCTGTTGGATGTGGATGCACTACCGGTGGGCAACCATTGAAGGATCTGGCCAGAGTTATACATCATCGCATTCCTTTATTTCTCAAGGGCCTCCACGAGCAATATTTTGATAGGATCTTCTGGCCCCTCGTCTTTCTTTTCTTCCCCCATGGTAGTCATCGGAGTTTACAAGGCTGATCTTGGAAAGGTCAACCAGATCGAGCCCTAACTCCTTATATCCAACCTCGTTGGGGACATGCAAAAAAAATAGAGAAAGAGTAGACCGCTCTGATACCGCTGATTCAAATTTAAATAGGAATGAAAAAAATTACAGATATAACTATAAATACAAAGATGCAGTAGAAATAACACTTCATTTCATTAATATCAAACACTAAAATATGCTTACAAACAGAATGGAAATAAGACTAGCTCGGGCGATGGTAGCTTATCTCTGAGAAGAGATGTGGTGGCTACATGCCTCTAAATTGTGTTACAATTAGGGTCAAAGACCTATTTATTATTTAGAAACAATGGAAAACCCTAAACATCCAAAAACCTAACACTAAGAGATGAAGCACCAAACTATGGGCCCCATTTGGGTAAATTGGTACATCAAATTCCCATGGTTGTAACTTTGGCATACAATCTCTATTTGATGCACACAATACCTTTTTAGAAAGATATATTCAAGGACTACAAACTTTGAATGGCCAAAATTAGTTAAAAATCCACGCTGGTCCCAATTTTCTCAGAATACGTCGTTTAGGGCCTCAAAACAGCTCCGAAAGTTCACAACCTGAAAACTTGCCAAAAATAGTAAATTGTGCTACAAATAAGGAAACTAAAAACCTAAAAGAAAAAATGGTGGGGTTCCAAGTGGAATAGGCTGGTGGCCACCAATATCCACCTAGATCACCCTTCTTGAGAATTTTTCTCAAGGAGCGTTTTGGGCAGGTGGTTGCCTAGCCCATAACTATCCAACTACCCTGAGAGGTGAAAACTCCTTCAGCCTTACAATCTCATGTGGTTTATCCCATGATTCTTGGATAGGTATTCATAAACTCCCAAACAGTTAAATATTTCTTCTAATTATTTGTGTGCCCTTTACAAGAAATGCAAGGTAACAAAATGTTTTCAACTGTAGTAAAATAATATTTACAAATTATTAGTTACGAGCTTCTAGTTACTAGGGAATATTACAAAAGTTTTTGGTTTAGTTCATGTAAATTAGAATTCTAAAAAAATTCCTTATAGAAAATATGGAAAATTTACATGTCTCATTGAAATGCTTGAAAATTTGCCCCAAAAATTATGCTTAAATAAAAAAGAAAAACTTTTTAATAATAATAATTATTATAATAACTTAATTAAAATAATAATTTTATTTATTATTTCTATATTTATAAGTTCAATAGTATATTTAGTACATTAAAGCAACATTGTCAACTAACTTCACAAATTCGCTCGAATGATAGATTTCTTGTTGAAATTCAATAAAAAGGAATTTAAAAAATCATAATGTTGGAGTGTTTGAATCAGTTTTACTAGAAATAAAGTAAGACAAAAAGATGAATGAAATTGGAAAACCTCGGGAGAGGAGTCCCTGAGGCTTCCCACATCTGCGAATACATTCATTGAATTATTATCAATCAATTACAACCTTTTAAAGATGGATAGGACTAGGATAGTTAGAGCTAACTCCTAAAAATTAGGAACTAATCCCTAATTATAGCAAATAGCTAAACAACTATCCATTTCTCCATTATTTACAAGTTCGCCCCTTAATGGAGAAAGGATTTGTTTCAAAATCTAGCATCTCTCTAATCAATTCAAATTTTATCTTCCCAAGGGGTTTTGTGAAAATGTCAGCAACATTTTCACAAGTATTACAATATTCAAAAACAAAATCCTTAGACTGTATCTTTTCTCTAATAAAATGAAATTGGGCATCAACATGCTTTGTCCTTGCATGAAAAATTGGATTATTTTCCAACTTGATTGAGATCTAGTTGTCGTACTTGATCAATGTAGCCTACTTTTTTTCTTCTCCAACATCATGAAGAACTCGCCTCAACCAAACAGCTTCGCAAGTTGTTGCACACAAAGGTGTGTGCTCTGCCTCTATATACGATAAAGATACAGTAGGTTGCTCCATGAAACAATCTCGGATCCAATACTAAATGCATAAGATGTAATAGATCTTCTATCATCCTGATTACCAGCCCATTTTGAAACTAAGTAACCTATCAACTTAACATCAAATATATCAATATGTTGGGTTAGGGGGTCCTAACCTAGGTTCAGAGTTAGTTGCGCCAACCAACAAACCCATACACTATTGGCCCTTTCAGAAACAACCACGTAGCATAGGCTATAGTCTCACCTGAAGCAATATGGGGGGATGCAAGAACCAATTTCTACATCCAGTGATGAGTGTGATGTCTTTTAGCGCCCTAGAACTGCCTTCGTGCAAATCGATAAGCCCTTAGGGCTCAGTACTACAACTCTATTAGAACAACCTTTAGACCTTCACGAAGGTCTACAATCAACCTTTGTGGACCCTCAACAATTGATTTATCCACTTGCGTGTATTAGAGAACAATCCTAAATTAGTGTTCATGCAGATCTACTTAAGTCATTTAGTAAACATAAAATAATTCATCACAATCTTTGTGAAAGTACCTAACATGTATTGTGTACATCTATTAAGACTTATTCAAGAGAATCACACATCATTGGATCAATATTTCATAAACACATTATTCATTCACATCATATATCGTCAACAGAAGTAAACAAAGACAAACAGATATAAACAGGATTTCTTCGGTAACTTTCTTTATTTATCTTCAATTCAGCTTTAGAGACTCAGAACTACCTTGTGCACTCAGCTTCAGGGGTCTGCACACTCAGCTACGGACTCTACCTAGGTCTATGCACACTCAATTGTAGAGCCTTTCCCTCCTATCTGACCCACTTCTCTGCGCTATCACTTCTAAGACTCCCTTCGTTATCCCCATAGACATGCCTTAGACTCCTTAAGGCACACCTATTTATACCCTTTTCATACAATCCCATGGTCCGTGGACCATGGTTGGGTCTCAAAACTGACTCAAAATTTATATAATCAAGAGGCTAAAACCCCTTTTACTCCTAATTATTTACGCGCTCTGCATCCACAAATCATGGAGACTTTACATTAGTTACAAAAAATACATCAAAACTTGGGTTATTTTAACCCCAAAACTGACCCAGGGGACCCCATCCCACTAGGCCCCCAACACAAATTTCATGACTTACCCTCAAGTCACTCGGCTGGTGTTGCGATCTTGCTGCGAAGATCCCCCAGCTCTACCTGAATTACTGCAACCTCAACAACGCTCTGCATAGCTGCCTGCTTAACCTCCTCGACTAACTTTTCTTTAGCTAGTCCTTCTCTGGCTAGCCTTATTCTCTGTTGTGTCTACTACAAGACTTTCAGCTTGTCCTGGATGGTGGTCGTGACTTAATAAGCCTATTCCAACCATGGCTACAATCTGTCCTTTAGCAAGGCCTTCTTATTCTCTACTTCCTTTACCTGCGCAAGGATCTGCTTTCCCTCCTGTAATTTGGCTAGGCCCTGCAACACTGGTGCGATGGAGCATGTCGTTGCCCTAACTTCACCATACTGCTGCTACAGCGCCTTGACCATTTTATTCAATGTTTGAAGGTTCGGATCCTCTGACAGATTTGTCACTAACTCCATTGCTTTCTTAAATAATGTTGTGCATTCAGCAACTGTGGCATCCAGAGTGGCCATTCCTACCTTGATCGTGGCTCCGTGCTACTCCCTGATCTCAGGTGGAGTTGTGGGATGCAACTTTAATTGCAGCTCGATAATATTCATGTTGAGTTCAAGTTGAACTCGGCCAACCTCTTCTTTGGCTTCGCACACACCAGTGGCTAATTTTTTTATCTTCGCTTCTAGCTATGCATCCTCAAGAATATGAAGCTCAGGCACTGTCCTGCATGCCTTTGCGACTGCTAACTCTAGTCATGAACTTTGCGCATGCAACATCTCTTTTTCCTTTAAAGCCTGTGTCTTCTTAATGAACATCTACTCGTTGTTCACTTTGTATTCGCTAATGAGGTTGAGAGCGTGCTACTCCTGAGCTCTCAATTCCTTTTTCACCCCTACATGCAGCGTGGAGGATCTCAATGGGAAGTGTTGTTATGTTTGGCCTGATTTTCTTGAGTGTGCTTAGGATAATGTGACCATCGGTTGACTTTGTGTGAAGGGACCCATCTGGTAATGCAACAGTCCTAAGGTCTAAGGTCCTTACCAACTCGGTTGCTTGGCTCATCCTAGGTGTTAGGCTCACTTGTTCTACGCTCACTTTTCATGTGCCAACCTATATTATGTTTACTTAGATCTTCAGCTTGCATAGATCCTTTTGGATGCTCCCAGCATCTACATATATTTTTGCTCAAACTACTGCAACACTTCAATCATGGTATCCCTGATCTTATCCCCAATCTCATCTAGATCACCCTCCGTCAAGACCATGGGATCACCCTGCAACTTGACTGATTTTTTTTCTTCATTGTGCCTCCCTATTATCCCTAGCCTCATCGCTTCAGAATAAATGGGGTTCTCTACCCCTCCTCTCCTCCGCCACCTTGCTCTGACAGTTCCTCCTCCTCTATCTCTAGCGAAGGTGACTTTCCACTTCTTTGTGACTCGTGTTTCTCCTGTTCTGCCTGCTCCTTGGCAGTCTGCTCTTGCTCCACTCGAGCCTTCTCTGTGGCTTCCTTCTTTTTCTTCTCTATGATTGTGCACGTAGCTTGCTTAGTTGCCTCCTTTCTCTTCTACTCTACATAACTTCCCTCACCCTTGATTTTTCCCGCAACTAAGTCTGAGGCGACGCGTCATTCTACTGGCCATCGCGCTACGACCTCCTACACATCTATCTCCATCACCAAATAGGGAAATTCATACCATTTCTATTGTGGATCCTTTCGCGCTTGAATGTAAACTCTATGGAAGTCAGCCTTGAATGTTGCGTAGGCTTACAGTTGTGTGTACAAGGTTGGGGACAACATTAGCTGCTAATTACTGACCATGCGAGAATCATTTCCATCAAGACCCAAAATATCTTTGTCTCTGTCATCCGTGTGGGGACCTTTGTAGCCCATAAGGGAGAAAACTGCATTGCTTTTGGTGAAACTTCTTCCAATGGAGGAAACTGGTTTTCCTTCGGTAATTCCCACACAACTAGTACAATGGATAACATCAACCAAACGTAGTGAAATGGCTTGGTGTCATCCTGGGACTCACGGAAATTCACGAGGAATTATTAGCACAAGTATCTGGACTAGTTGAACTATACGCCTTTCGTGTACTGAGCAACCAAGGACACTATAGATGCTGGAACTTCATCCGTGTGGAACTTTCTCGTCACCTTCCCTACTAAAATTTGGGGGGAAATTTGAATGACTAGGTTTGTTATTGACAGGATGGAATACTCTCGTGCCTTCTTCACCAAGCCATAATCTCTCTTCATTCTTTCTTCCAAGTCCTTTTCCCATGTCTTTCCACCAAGCTCCTTGGCCGGATTTAGTCCTTCGTATGGAAGGTGTGTGATTCTATGGATTAGCATTTCAGTGATGGGGATAGGCCCTCTTAGCCATAAACACCCATCGTGCACCAATGCGAGCAGCTCGCACACACAAATTGTGTTGATAGGGGTGCAGTGATAATGGGGCACCCACAACAGATTAAGTAACCCTGAGTTCTCCACACCGCGGATCCATTCCACCTTATCTAATGCAATAACACCCAAATCCATGTAGTCGACGCACTTCATGTACTTATCTGTTGCTAAGTGTGGAAACCTAGCATGATATGAAAGGTCCCAATCTTCCATCTTTAGAATTGGGATCGGCACAAGCCACGGACCTTTAAAGGGAACTTGCTCAGGTGGCAGAGGCATAGAAATGGAAAACTTCTCTGAATCTGGGTACTTTGGGACCTTCACCTTTCCCTTCCACGGAGGGATATAATTGGGTAGCTTCATGATGGGCTCCACTCCCTCGACATCTATGTATTTTGTACCCTATCCTTCTTCCACCTATAGGTCAACTACCTTCTTGGGTTGCTTATATTTCTTTTGTTTGGCTTGTGCTGTGGAATGCTTTCTTGGTGAATTGTGCACTGGTACTGGCTTTTTCTATTTATCCTTCTTTGATTTAATTGTTTGGGTTTCTCTAGCAGGGGTATACTTTGGCCTAGGCGACCTCAACATCGTAGGCATAGGAGTTGGAGCTTCCATACTCACAACTTCTGGGGTAGCTCCTTCAGAGGCAACATCGCCGCCAGTACTCACAGTTTCTACTGGGCTCGGTCCAAGCATTTTTATGAGAATGAACTTCTGATTCAACTCAGAAAACTTAGGAAATGCAGGGCTCATGACGAAATCCTCCCAATATGATCGGTTCATAGGTGATAGACAACAAATCTCAACAACAACTCTAAGGGCGCAAAGTGTTCTCTATTGGGTCAGCATGTCGAATTTATAGGGGGTTTTGAATTCAAATCCGATTGTTCCCCCAAAATTTTGAAAATTAATGTTGTTTTGGTGGCATATCTTCAAAGATTTTTTGCCTTAAATGCCACCAAACCACTCCTCTTAAACGTATTCTGGTTGTCAAGTCATGAACAGTGACTCCAACGGTCACTTTTCTGTTTTGTTGCACAACACCTCCCTCCATGCCACAACTTCCTATGCGCAGCTCCCTAGATTGCATCTTCACTCTTTTCCGTGCAGCGTGCCTGCTGCATAGTCCTCAAGACCTAGCAGTGTAGTTTATAGTCCCACGCTTCCTTGCAACTTCCTGGAGCACTAATATTGTCATGTCACCATATAGTCATTGCGCAAGATCCCTTGTATACAGCTTCAATCAGATCCCATTCACTCTTCTCAAAAAAGGTTCTCCATTCAACTTCACAAGTTGAACTATGCCTCCATCTGTAATTTCTTTGATAATATATGGCCCTAGCCAATGCATTTGAAATTTCCTCGAAAACTTAGTGAATTTACTATCATATAACAAGACAAGATCATTTACCTTGAACATGCGAAGTTTGATGTGGCAATCATGCCATGCTTTTTCACATTCCTTGTGTACTTGTTGATGGAATCCTACCAAGAATCAGTCATCTTCAAGCTCCGTCAGTTGTGCGAGCCCTTCCTCCAGGGCTTCGCGATCTGCCATACCTATGAGAGCTGCTATGCACAAACTAGGCACAATATACTCCATTGGCATTACAACTTCTACCCCATAGACCAACCTCTACAATGTTTGTCCTGTCAGCTTCTTGCAGGTAGTCCTAGACGACCAGAGTACTGAAAGTACGTGCACAGCCCAATCATTTCGTTGCCAGTTGCATATCTTCGTCAGCACATTCTCTAAAATCTTGTTTAGGGCTTCAACATTTCCATTGGCCTGTGGGTGATACGGCGTGCTCTTCTAGTGGTAGATCTGGAATTCTTCAATCAACGCATTAATCATTTCGTTCAGAAAGTGTGTGCCTCTATCGCTCATCAACACTTTCAGGCAGCCAAATCTAGTTAAGACATACTCAAACAAAAACTTTGTTGTTGTAGCCCATATACAATTCTTAATCGACTGTGCTTTTGCCAATCTGGTGAGATATTCCATTGCAGTGATGATATAGCGCACACCAGTTTTCTTCCTTGGGGGATGAATTGGCCCAACAAAATCAATCACCCATTTTTCAAATGGCTATAGAGATACTTGAGGTTGTAATGGAAATTCATCTCTTCGCGATGGTTTTCCCATTCTTTGACATGCATCGCATGCCTTACAATACGCCTTGGAGTCCTTGTGTAGCGTTGGCCACCATAGTCATATGCGCAAAATCTTTTACGTAATCGCCTTTCCTGCATAATGTCCTCCCGCAGCACCTCCATGAGCTTCAACAAGAATTTTATCCCTCTCAAATTCTGGCACATATCTTCGCAATATTTCATCAGCACCCATTTTATACAAATGTCCCGTAATAACTGAGAAATTTGCCACGTGCACTATGAGTTCCTTCTTTTGCTAACTTTTATACCCTTCCAATCCCATCCCTATAGTCAAGAAATGAATGATATTTGCAAAATGGTTGTCTGTTATGCGCACCACAAAGAGTTGTGCATCTAGCAACCCTTCCTCTAGATTATTTGACTCCTCTCCTACTTTGATCTGCGACAGACGGTCAAGCCCTGCATATAACCTCCCTAGCTTCACAATTACTTCAAATTCATACTCTTGGCATAGTAGCAACAACCTACAGATATACCCTCCCAACACATGCTTATTGACCAAGTATTTCAATGCAGATTTGATCCGTGTACATCTTGAAATGCCCTCCTAAAAGATAGTTCCTGAATTTCTGCAATGCGTACACCATGGCCAATCCTTCGCACTAGTTGAGTAATTCTTCTTAGCCTTTGATAATTTCCTACTCGCAAAGGCTATAGTATGGTCCATTTCTCCTTCACTATCTTGCGTTAACACTACACCCAACGCAATACAAGAGGCATCCACATGTATGTGAAATTCCTTCTTCCAATCGGGAATACCAAGATCAATGCGGTGACCATCTTTTCTTTCAAGACATCTAAGTTGCGCTAACATTCTTCATCCCAACAGAATGTTGAGTCCTTCTTTAGTAGTTTCTCCATATATGGGATAATCTGAGCATATGCTTTGATAAATTTTCTGTAATATCTCGTATGTCCTAGCGTCACGTGCAACTTCTTAACACTTCTCGGGTCCTCCAGATTCACTATCACCACAATCTTGGTAGGGTTCACCATCAACCCTTTCTTGCATACCACATGACCTAGAAAAATTCCAAAGGGAACAGAGAATAGGAATTTCTTCAAATTCAGCATAATCTAATATCAGTGACACATATCCAACATCAGGTGCACACTTGCTACATGGCACTTTACTAATCTGAACACCGTCCAGTCATCAAAGTAGACTTCAAATGAAGATACACATCGTTCAACTTCCTCATATCTATGCAAATCCTTATCTCACCCTTTTGTTTCTTCTCTAGAACCACCATCGAGCTCACCTAATCAGATTCATCAACTGGTTCTATAATGCCCGCCTCCAACATCTTATCCAACTCCTAGCAAACCTTTTCCTTGTATTTAGGATTAAGGCAATATGGTCTTTGCTTAACAAGCTTCATGTCCGACTTCAGAGTGATTTTCATACACCCAAATCCCCTACTATGCCCTTCAAGTCCGAAAACTTCATGGGGAATAGATCCTAATATTCGCAGAGTAACTTAGCAACTTTATCTACAGTAGCGTCGTCCCAATAATCTCCAACCTTTGCAAACTTCAATTCTTCTTCATTCCCAATGTTTTCTTGCTTTGTTTTCAATGGCGTGGGGATGTCTGGGTTATCAATTTGCAGGCCCTCAACTTCGCGATGCCCTTCTGCCTTAGGAATATTAATATTCCTTGGATCTTCATCCTCCTCTTCAATGGTCACATTATAGCATTCCAGTGCATGGCGTAGCTAGGTGCTCCAATCTAGTTGGACCCACTCCATAGTTTCTTGCGGCGTTATAAAGATAGTTGCCTTAATCCCTTGTAGGGCTTTATTGATTCTTGTAAAGCCGTCTTCAAAACTAAAGGTCAATAATAACCCTTCCCTCAAAATATCCCACTTCGCGGTACCATGGCAAAGCTCCGTTTCCAGATACCAGTTCATGGGGATTGTATCCAAAGTATGGAAAAATAAGTGTACCCACTCCGATTGTGGTTCTATCACCCATGCTTTAGTCCATTTCTCTAGGTGATCGTGCGAATAATCCTTCCTACTATATTTCTCAGTCAATCTAGTGTTAGGGCATCCAAACCGTAACCTCATCATTCTTCTGTAATCCCGCCATCTACTAAAGCTATCCTTATGTGTACCCCACCATTGTGCGGGGGTAGCATGAAGTGCCAAATCTAATGCTTGGAAGGATTGATCCTCAGGGACTTCATGCTCAAATGCATCCAAAAACTTATCCACGTCATTTAAACGATCGTAATAAGGTAAGTTCCTTACCTCCGATGAAACACAGCGTAATAATTTTGTCATCATATTGCATCACAGTGTGGATACTTCATGCAAATGATTCTGCCAATGTTCCAACCCTTCATCTGAATCAGAGGTGCAAGAACTCTCTCGGTCCTATGCAATCCATCCATCTTCCGTCGAATTGATCCAATCCTGGTCTTGTGTTGTTATTTTATATATTTGATCCATTTCATCCTCACGTTCCTTATAATCGCGGACTAGTTCAGTTTAGCACGCTCCTTCTGCAAAGTCTAACAGTACTACAACCCGAAGCGATTTCTTTTCAAATGACATTGTCCTCTTTTTCAGATTGATGACCCTGTTCATGTCAATGGCCCAGTAAATTCCTAGGAGAACAGGGTATGGATTACTATCGTCAATGATCTTTATCACCTCAAATTCATCCATTGTGCTCACACCTTCTATATCAATTGTGACTCCATAATCATCCCATAGGTATGATCTTTTGTTGGTTCTCCATTCTGAGCTAAATCGGAGACCACTGCAGTACAAGTCTCCTCATTCTTTCCCATGTTTTCTTTGGTAGTACGTTTGCATTGGACCCCAGATCCAGGATGATTTGTTCCATCTCATAATCTCCTATTTGCGTGGTCAGCCTCATCTCGCATCCTGTCCTTTCTTTATGTTTGCCAATTTTTCTGACCACCCAGTGTCCATTAGGGACCTTCTCTTTGCTGATGCATTTCTTTATTAACTCCTATAGGCCTTCCACATATTTTCTGTCACGCAACAATTTTATGCAAGTCTCCAAAAATGTAGTAAGAACAGACGGGTCAACCTTTGCAGGCGCGTTGGTTTCTTGCACCTTGTCTTGGCTTCCTGAGGTGGATGCCTTAACAAAGCTTTTCTTGGCCTCCATAAATGTTTCCTTAGCATGCTCCAAATCAAATCCAACTTCCTTCTTTGGGGCCTTGCGGACCCATCCATCCTCTTAAGGTTGTTTACCTTTATCATCACTAGTCGTTATTCTACTTCTCAACACTATATTCACGCTCTAATCCTCCTCACAGGGCTCAGCTCTCATCATCCGTAATTTCTATGTAGGTTGTTGAGGTTGCGCCTTCTTCTCCTACATCTTAGCTATCAACACCGAGCATTCTTCTATAGTGTGGTCAAACTAGCTGCAATATTGACATGACAGGTGTGTCTAATTCTGCCACTCTCACACATAGTGCCTTGGTGTTGTGTAGTTGTAACAGATAACCTAACCCTAGCCTCTACCAGGTACTCCTCCTCCTCGGCCTTGTCCTCATCCTTGATATCCTTTGTGTGTTCCTCTGGTGCCTTGCTCTGGAGACTAATTTTTTGCTTGCATCCAGTATGTAGGTGTTCTTTCCATCATCATCTCATAGCTGGGACAGTGGCGCTCATCGTGGCCCATTGATTTGCAAAAGGTATAGAACCGCTGCCAGGGGATCTGGATAAATGTTTGAAGAAAATGAAAACTATCCATTGCCTATTGTCCAGCAACCAAACAAATAGCACACCATAGCGTAGCCCCCACGCTTGATACTGTTGGAGCTTCTAGCCTCAAGGGAATTAGCCTCCGTCCTATAATATAATTCGTGAATACTAGACAATGGTCTTTATCATTCCCCTAGGTCTTACACTTCAGACACTAGACTTCCACACGCATCTCTGATTTAGTCTCTTTGTCTTTTTTCAAGCTCTACAATTCTAAGCAGAGGCTATGTAACTGAGAGTGAATCTATTGTACCCCCAAGGTCGCATCCTGAATGGGTGTTGCATGCAACCTCATCACAATTTCCAGGGCTTCTTCCTGAGTTCCTATCCTCTGTTGTGATAGATCAATCCTTAGGTGGGACAGAAACGAAGCTATAAACCACTCGTGATGTTGACCATCCGTGAGCTGCATGTTAGCTTCTCGAATCACACATTTCAATCGTTGATCTAGTTCCCAAGGCATCTCATCAACCCTCATCGTGATTTCCTTAAATCCAACCATTGACTATGAGTCAAACTTAGGCTTACTAAACTCTTTATTTAAATAAGACTTAGTATCTGTTAGTGATGGTAGAGGATTATCAGAACAATACTTAATATACCAAGTCAGCACGCAATCCTGCAGAGTGATAACCAAGTATGCCTTCTTTATATTGTCATCAGTAATATGTTGCGTTGTCCAAATAGCGTTCGCAACAAACCAAAACTTCTTTGTATCTTCACTCCCTATACCCTTGAAAATTGGCAGCATCATAGTGTTCGCCATGTTGAATGGAGGTGTAGGAGGTGGAGGAGTGGGCAAAGGTGTATGTGGTGGAGGTGGAGGTGGAGTGGATGGAATATGTGTCCATGGAAAACCCTGTGTTATCATCTGTATAGCACTCCGTAGTGAGGCCTGTACCACTCCCTCGTTGTCGCTCAAAGGAGGTCCCAAACAACGGGCTATATTCTGGACCTGATCTCTCTCGATCTCTAAAGAGTTTTCTACTTCACGTAGCTCCGAGCATCAAGGAAATTGCATAACCCATTTTTCACATAACAACATTTTAATCCAGGTATTCAAAGATCTTAAATACTTACCTTGCGGTCCTTTGAAAAATCTCCGCTCTACTTCAATGTAGATGACTGAGGTATCAACTATGAATTCTATAACAAATTCTCCCAGAATCTGATTGAGCCAATGATCAACAGCCTGCGCGATCTGGTTTTCAGAGGCTTCTAATCGTCGCACTAATTCAGGACTCCACACTATAGCATTATCAAGCTTCCACCTTCCTTGGCTGGTTGTTAATTTAGCTAACCACTCATATAGTTCAATGGGGAAAGTGCAGAAGAAGATTTCATGTATCTCCTTGTACAAATACCTGTTCAACCACTCTTCCTTCAATGGGCGCGGATTCCTATTTTCTTGCATCAAAAACTTGTGAATATTCCGATCCAACCACTTTTCAATTTCTTTCTTGGTCAAATTCTAGTGATGCGACATCACACATCTCTTTCAAACAAATCTCGATCCCAACAACATAACCATTTTTTGGCTTAGGGGGTCCTAACCCAGGTTCAGAGTTAGTTGCGCCAACCAACAAATCCCTACACTATTGGCCCTTTCGGCAACAACCAGTGTAGTGCACGTTGCAATCTCACCCGAAGTAGTATGGGGGGATGCAAAAACCAATTTTCTGCATCCAAAGATGAGTGTGACATATTTTAGCGCCCTATATCTGCCTTCATGCAAATTGATAAGCCCTTAAGGCTCAGTACTGAAACTCTATTAGAATAGCCTTCAGACCTTCGCGAAGGTCTACAATCAGCCTTTAAGGACCCTTAACAGTTGATTTATCCACTTACGTGCATTAGAGAACACTCCTAAATTAGTGTTTGAGCAGATCTACTTAAGTTATTTAGTAAACATAACAGAATTCATCACAATCTTTGTTAAAGTACCTAACATGTATTGCATACATCTATTAAGACTTATTCAAGAGAATCGCACATCATTGGATCAATATTTCATAAACAAATTATTCATTCACAACATATATCATAAACAAAAGTAAGCAAAGATAAACAGATATACACAGAATTTCTTCAGTAACTTTCTTTACTTATATTCAATTCAACTTTACAAACTCAGAACTACCCTGTACGCTCAGCTGCAGGGGTCTACGCACTCAGTTGTAGACTCTACCTAGGCCTCTGGGCACTCAGCTGCAGACACTACCTAGGCCTCTGTGCACTCAGCTGCAGAGCCTTTCTCTCCTATCTGACCCAGTTCTCTATGCTATCACTTCTAAGACTCCCTTTGTTATCCTCGTAGACATGCCTTAGACTCCTTAAGACACACCTATTTATACCCTTTTTCATACAATCCCATGGTCCAAGGACCATGGGTGCGTCTCAAAACCAACTCAAAATTTACATAATAAAGGGGCTAAAACCCCTTTGACTCCTAATCATCTACGCATTCCGCATTCACAAATCGCGAAGACTTTACATTAGTTACAAAAAATATATCAAACCTTGGGTTATTTTAACCCCAAAACTAGCCCAAGCGACCCCATCCCAACATAATATATTTAAGACCAAAATAATATATTTAATTACTTCTTTCGCTACTCTCCAACGGCTTTCTAGAGGTCTGCTCATAAATTGACTTGGCACACTAATTGAATATGTAATATTGGGTCTAGTAGTAGTAAGATAATTCAGAGTTCCAACTAGTTGTATGTACAATGGACCATCAACCTCTTTTGAACCATCATCAAGATGAAGCTTCACATTCTGTTGCATAGGAACAAAATAAGCTTTGCACTGATCCATCTTAAACTTTTTGACCACTTCTTTGACATACTTACCCTGTGAAACAAAATTATGACCAACATATCACCAAACTTCAAAACCTAAACAGTAATGCATCTCACCGAGATCTTTCATCTCAAATACTTGCAACATTTGCATCTTAATTTCATTAATTAACTTGACTGAATTTTTTGTAATGATTAAGTCATCAACATACAAGTAAATCAGCACCACATACCCCTTTGCATCAAATTTTGTATACAAATTCAGATCACTTTGATTTTTCATAAAACCCTGTTGGAAAAAGAAAGAATCTATCTTTTCATACCATGACATAGGTGCTTGTTTCAGCCCATACAAAGCTTTCTTTAATCTGCAACTAAATTTTCATGCATTTTTTTCACAAACCCTTCATGTTATGTCAAATACACTTCCTCTTTTAAGTCACCATTCAAAAAAGAATATTTTACATCTAGTTGGTGCAAATTCCAGTGATATTGTGTAGCCAATGAAATTAACAATCTAATAGTAGTCAATTTAGCTACAAGTGAAAATGTTTCTTCATAATCAATACCCTATTTCTGAGAGTACCCTTTTTCCACCAATCTAGCTTTATATTTATCTATGCTGCCATCTACTTTAAACTTGGGTTTTTATATCCATTTGCATCCTATGGGCTCTTTTCCTTTAGGAAATTCAATCAATTCCCAAGTTTCATTTTTAATTATAGATTCATATTATTCCTCCATAGCTTTTCTCCACCCTTCATATTCAATAGTTTCATTAAAATTCATGGGTTATACGACATTCAAAACATTATTCAAGAGAGCATAATCCTTGTACCTTTCAAGTAGTCAAATCTATCGAGTAGATTTCCTATGTGCTTCATTGTTTTCACCTCTGTTCTCTTAAAGTACTCCATTTATGATTGGGCTCTGACTGTTGATTATGTCCACATCATTGGGTTATTCCCTAAGCTTTTGTTGCTCGCTATCTTCTGCTATTGCTTCTACTTTATTGTCTTCAACTTCAGGAAGAATGTGCCATTTTTCATAGCTATTATCCTTGTTGCCTTCATATACCTGTTCATGGAAAATTACATCTCTACTCGCAAATACTCTGAATATATGGATCAAACATTTTATATGTTTTAAATTCTGAATAGTATCCTACAAAAATACATTTGATACCTTTAACATCAAATTTCTTTATGTTCTCCTTTGGAATATGTGCAAAGGCCTTACACCCAAAACCATACAAGGCTTTGAATGGAGTCTTGAAATCAAGATACCTTGTTGGACTTCTATTCTTTAAATAAACATCAGTACTAATGGCTTCTTCCCAAAAATCATTTGAGGGGTTCTTAGCTTTGATCATACTTCGTGCACACTCCACCAATGTCATGTTTTTCCTTTCTGCAACATCGTTATGTTGTGGAGTGTACAGTGCTGTGAATTACTGCACTATTACATGATCTTTGCAGTACTTGACGAAGTTCCCCAATCTGTATTCTCCCCCTTGATTTGAATGGAGGATCTTTACAAACTTCTATATATGCTTTTCTGTCATGTTTTGAATTCTTTGAAATACTCAAAAACATCACTCTTTTTCCTGAGGAAGTACACCCAAGTGTACCTTGTGCAATCATCAATAAACAACATAAAATAATAAGCTCTTCCTAGGGATATGGTTTACATGGGTCCACAAACATTATAATGCACCAGTTCTAATACAACTCTTCTTCTCCTATCAGAATTAGAGGGGAATTCATTTCTGTGAATTTTACCTAATGCAAAGCCTTCACAAGCAGCATATTCGTTTTTTTAACATAGGGAGACCTTCAACCATACTTTGTTTTTGTAGCAACAATAAATCATGATAATTGATGTGACCATACATTTGATGTCAAATAATTTCTTTTGACATAGTTGTAGAAGTTAGCGCTTGATGACTTTTGCTAGTAACATCAAACTTGTACAAGCCTTCAACTTTGACTCCTAAAGCAACAAGTTTGCAGTGATCCAACAAATCTTTCATTATGCAATGTGTTTTGAATAATTCAACCTTCAAGTTCTAATATGTAATTGTAGACACAAAGATCAATTTTTTCTTGACCCCGTGCGCATACATAACATTATGGATGCACTTGATGCTTCCATTTTGGTAAAGTTACATGTATATCGCCATATCCCATAACCTTATATCCACAATCATATCCAAGGTAGATGTTTCCACCATTGCTAATTTCCTTGAATTTTTTGTTTCATTCCTTATTGCATTTCATATGAATCAACACTCTAGACTCCACAAACCATGTATTAGCATCATCCATTTCCACAGACAACACAACATTATACACAAATAGCTTGAGATTTTCGAGATCAAAATTTAGGGCTTCTCTTGCAAAATGTCCTTATTGTCTTCTATGCTTATGTCTAGACTCATCATTTTTCTTCTTATAACATACTCTAGCGAGATGCCCAAAGTAAAATCATTTCATTCCAGATGACATACCTTGATTTGATTTCGGAAATGGCCTTTTCCGGGATGAGCTTCCTCTTTTGCTTGCTCCTCTTTGTTTCCCTCTAAAGAATTTTTTCTTCACCACAAGTGCCAAATCTAAATTCTGAGGCTTGCACCTCTCTTCTTCCTACAATAGTATACATGTCAATTCCTCAAAGTTTGGTGCTTTTTCCCTTACTGCAAGACCTGTAATAAACACCCAGTAATCTTCTAACATTCCCTTTAATGCAACTCTTACTAGATCAGTTTTAGTTACTGACTCCCCTATGTCTCCCGACTTATCTTTCAATTCTTTAATGATGGAAATAAATGCATTAACAGATATTCATTCTCTTCCATTTTAATGTACAAGAGCTTATTTTTCAAGAAGAGAACTCGATTTGTGTTTTTAGTCTCATATAATTCCTTCAGTGTATTCCAAGTTTCAGTATAAGTCTTACAATCACGGATATGAGGAATTATACTATCTTTGATAGACATTTTAAGTAGTACCTTTACTTTATTTTCTCGCTTCTCCCAGCCTTGAATTGTTGCAGTTGTTGTGCCTGCAACAGGTTTTTCTTCATCCCCCTTTGTAATAGTCTAGGCGCTATAGTCTTCCAACAATGTCTGCAACTTGAATTTGTAGTTGACATAGTTTGTGCCATCTATCTTATTGGATTCATTCAGGTATGTCTCTGCAAGTGGATTCACCATCTTCTCCCAATATCTTTTAGAAGTACTTCCACCAACTTCAAATGATTTAAATTGAGAATAAAAACAATTAATAGGACTTGAAAAAAATAAAGCCCCTTTCCACAAATAATTGTTCAACCTTGCAGAAATAATATATATA
>APFE030318174.1:2343-58451 GCA_000404065.3 Pinus taeda | reverse complement strand
ATAGATTTTCTTTGTTAATATTTATGAATGAGTTGTCTACACACACACTTGCAGGAATCGAACCTAGGTGGGGAGGATTCCTTTCCTTCCTCCCAACCATCCAAGATAACCCTAATTGAGAGATTGACCTATCCATATGTTTTAACTATCAAACATTGACAAGCAAAAATTGAGCATGAGGTTTTTGTAGGAGTGATTCATTGTTCTTATTTGAACAATAAAGTTGTGTAGCATATCCTTGTAATTTTGTTTCATGTTCTGTGATTCTTCATTTCCTTGCATAATGAGGTTTGGCACACTATCTATAGATTTGGTTGATATGGTTTTGGTGCACAATTATAATGTCATGGATCACTATGTTTTTCTTTAATATCATATTTTGAAATGATCGTTTAATTTCATGTTTAAAGCTCCAAGCAATTTTCACCAAGAAGATTTGAGTAATAAATCACAAACTAATATCATATTTTGAAATGATCGTTTAATTTCATGTTTAAAGCTCCAAGCAATTTTCACCAAGAAGATTTGAGTAATAAATCACAAACTTCCATTGGGGAAACATAAATTTTGGAATCTAAGTTGATCATTAGGAAATGTTCGACTTTAATATGCATATTTTCTTGATATTTTGTATTTGAAGTTTTAAATGAGTCACTAAATTAACATAAATATATTTTTTAATTGTTTAATGAGTTGATGAAAGCAATCATGAATGTAATGGTTATTCTCAATTGGAATAATGTAATCAATGTATAAAATCAATATATAAATGATTTTATGACAAATTAGATATTTTTCTCCACTCGTTTATTAAATCCATTTTTATATTTTATGTCCATTATAATTTGTAAAATAATTTTTCACCTTAGCCAATACACTTCTGAAAATGGTACCTTTGTAGTTAAATGACACCCTTTTATAGATTTGGAGATTTGTCATATTGATAATAATAATATTTTGACCTTTTAAGTTTTGGGCTCCATTTTTAGTGAGTTTTTAACTTTATGTTATTTATACTATTGACTTAATATTTTTGGGAAAAGGACTTTAAAGTTTAGTTTATATCCCTCATAAATTAATCCTTCTTAAGGATTACAAGATTTGTCACATTGTCTCACTCCAATGGTTATCGGCATAATTCAGTCAGATCAAAACAATTAAATCCTACTTAAACAAAGGGTTGTTGTTGTTGTTGTTGTTGTTGTTGCTGCTTTTCCTTCTTCTTTTTTTCTTTTTTTTTTACATATATATAGTTCTTATGGATCAAGGAAAGGAAGAAGAAAAAAAGATCCAACCTTGGACAAGTTATCAAAGTGGTCTTCTTCTATTTAATTCTTTAATATTAGTAAGAGACACAACGATGAGTGTATAGGATTCACTTCCATGCTTGCATACAAAGAAACATCCAAATCCATACTCATTTGTTCGAAAAATTTAAAAAAAAAATGCCAGTAATAAAACGTTGGAAATAGACGAGTCCATTCCAAAATTCAATCTATAGAAATAACAAAAATTGAGCCCATTGGGCTAGGTTGAACGATGGATGTCCCACACCAAGAAATCATTTGCTGACCAATATTGTGGCCTTGCTTAGGTTCGAAACTCGATTTAACTTTCCTATCATGGCTTCTGGGTGGTTGTGTTATGCTCATGAGTATAAAGGTAGTCCCTATAAATCGAACCTAAACCTCATTGGCAACAAGCGACAAGTCTAACGACACTCCTAATACATTAAAAAATAAATAAATAAATAATGGACATTCATTTAAACAACGATTTTGGGTGAAAATTTCCAATTGGGTTTAACTTAGGTAGTTGGGAAAAATAATTTTTATCCTTCCAACCTAGGTTCAAATCGTGTAAAGTGAGGTCAAGAATGCACAACACTCACAAGATACTGATGGAACAATAAATTGATAGCATAATTTTGCATATTATATATGAAACATGGAGAAATGTGCTTCTTCTTTTTTTACTTCTTTATATGAGCGGTAAGAAAGCATGACACTTTAAAACTCCTTCCATGAGTATGTGTTAGTTAGGTCTTCTCAGGAGTTATCACTTGTTTTCATTATTGAATTCTTTAACACATTCTCATGCAACCATGAGTATTTTTCTTAGTGTTGTTATAGGAGTGTGACTTGTAGGGACACACTTTAGGAACTATGCGAGTGTCAAGGGATTACCCATGATCTTTTTCCTTATTGCTTTTTATAAGAAACATGCCATAGTTGTGAGGAATGCCTCCTTTTTGGGTATGGATTTTAGCAAATGGCCTAGGAGTGGCCTCTAGATGTTAATCTGTAAAAATTGCGGTTTGTTCATACAATAGAAAAACCCACCCTCAATAAATAAGGTTAAGCATGCAAAGTATGATTGGAATTCAAGTTTTACCCTTTAAATGCTTTGTTGAAAGGTATTGGAGGGGTTAGTCGACTTAATGAACTAGCCTAGTCAAGTCGACTCACCAAAGAATGTATTATAAGTCGGTCGTCTCCTTAGTCGAGTCGATCAACCAATTCGATATGGTCAAGTCGTTTGAGACAATTAAACTATTGTAAAGATCTACTCAGGGATATAAATATGGATGTGCTCCACTCTATGGAAGAATATACTATTGCAAGTGTGCTTTCACTAGCTCTCAACTACTTTTGTGTCTCTTTGCTCTTCCAAGTGATGGATATGGTTCTTTAAGCTTACTCGATATTCCACCCTGTTGGTGACTAATGCATACTTATCATTAGATTATAACACTAGTTCCATTATTGGTAGTGTTGGACCCAACTTTATACAATATGCACACATAAATGTTTACATTGGAAGAGCTACAAGAGTGGTGGGAGAGAAATATTAACAACTACCTAAAAAAATTATGCAAGAAGAAATTCACAGTTTATTGCAGAATCTAGAGCGCATTTTTTCACTGAAGCACATGAGAAGTTTATCGAATCAATCTACACCAAAATAAAGAAATATATTGACTACTCACCTAATGCGATAAATAGAACCATCACTCTCTCCTTCACCTCTCCCTTGGAAGCCAGAAATGCAACCTGTCTTTTCCCTTTCCAGCAACATCTTATGGAGGATGGGCTAAAATACCTGGGCTTTCGGCTTAAACTTCACAGCTATCATATTGCAGATTGGATCTAGCTCGTCAAAAAAGTGGAGAAAAGACTAAAAAATTGGAACCATCGCTTCCTTTCAAGAGCAAGTCGGTTAGTGCTCATAAAATCTGTTTTGGAAGCCACACCCATGTACTGGATGACTTTGGGATGGATCCCTAGAGGGATACTCGCTCGCATCCAACAGATATGTCGTTGTTTCCTTTGGAATGGATACAAAGAAGGCAAGCCCTATGCATGGATGGGATGGAAACAAATCGCTCTACCAAAAAAATGGGGTGGGTGGGGATTAAAAGACCTCCGTGCCTTTGCACAAGCACTTGCAGCTAAAATGGGATGGTCCTTACTCACTGCTCATAATCTCTAGACCAAGGTTATTTATCATAAATACATCTAGCCTCATCACCTCATGGATTGGATCCGTAACCCAACTTGGCCTCGAACTGGGATATCAATTGTTTGGAAATCCATTCTCCATACCATGCCTAGCATCTGAGAGGGACTGGCCTGGAAAATCAAGGAAGGCAACATGGCTCGCATAGGTCTCGATCCATGGTCTGGTGGGGGCAATATGCACTGCTTACCTCCTGATCTTATACTATTCTTAAATCAGAGGCAGATTAAAATGATCGGACAGATCGGAGACAGAGGTAGCAGCTACATTTTTGAACAATTCTGGTACACGGCTCAGCACCTATGCATACCGGAACCCTGGCATCATATATGGGTGGGATACATACATGCTCTAAATGAAACACATGTCTGCATAACAGAAGGTACTGAAGAATTAATCTGGTCCCCAACAGAGAATGGGAAATACTCTCCAAAAACAGGATATCAACACCTGATATGGGACCGTCAACCACCAACTCTCCTGGAATGGTGGTCAAAAATCTGGAAACTGAAAGCCCCCCCACGAGCCAGACTTCTCATGTGGAATGTGTTGCGCAACAAGACAACATCGAGTGAAAACCTCATGCGCAGATCGCATTTTGGGCCGCACAGATGTGTCCTCTATACACAAGTAGCAGAGACAAATGAGCACGCCTTCTTAACCTCACTGTACAGCTTTGGCATCAAATTATTCACCTCCTCCAAAAACAGGGCAGCTGGCAAGGTCTGTCGATCAATGAAGCGTGGACAAATTGGAATAGAAAACACACAGACAACAAGTCCCGATGTATACCCCTCCTTGTATGTTGGAAGATCTGGTTGGCTAGAAACAGAATCATCTTCCAAGGTTCTCCAGCACGTTGGCCTCTCATCACTGCAAAGGTTACCGCTGCTTACCAAGAAATACCTGAAGAGACACAGCCCTCTACAGCTCGCCTACACGCCCCTGGAATTATTGATAGAAATACCCCATGGGCATACTTCGATGGAGCATCCCAATCTCATGGATGTGGGGAAGGATCACTTCTATACCTGTCTAACCAACACTATTACAAAATAAAAATGGGATTGGGGGAGGGTACAAACAATTATGCTGAACTGATTACCCTCAGGAATTTACTACATTTTGCACTTGCACACTCATGCAATAACATTCAAATCTTTGGGGACTCACAAATCATCATAAACTGGTTCAACTGCAAAAATACATGTCATGCACATTCCCTCAGAAATATTCTGGATGAGATCATGGTCTATAAGGCACAATTTAACACTATAATCTGCCAACACATTTACAGGGAATATAACGAGCCTGCTGACAAGCTATCCAAGGAGGCCACGGCACAACCGAGAGGACTATGGATGATAACAAAACAGCATGGAGCAGAACAATATCATTTTTACCATTGCCCTTATATTGACAGTTTTTATCCCCGAAGGGATCAGGCACAAATTTTTTTATGAACATAATGGCTCATTTTTTTGTTATATATGTATATATTTTTTATGAAAACCTTTTCTGTTTTATGAAACTCTGAATCACCCTGCGTGATGAATATGTATAGCTCTCTTATGTTTATGGCTTCGGCACATAATATTTTTGTCCAACTATGAACTGGTTTCGATCAGTAGTTATGCATATGCCTATGGCATCTACTATATGTAATTTTTCAAAACTAATGAAAGATTATGATTTTTCCCTGGGAAAAAAAAATGTGACAAACAGAACCTAATGGCCAATTAAATTTAAATTTAACAAACAGAGGAAGAATGAATTTTCAGAAGTGGGCGGATAAGATATTAGACTACTTCTGCGAGGAAAAAACAATAGAAGCGGGCACTTTTGTTGAAAAAATTAAAGAATTTTTCTTTAACAATTTTCACGATATTTTCTTCTGCACCTTACTTGCTTTACTACATAAATTTCTCCTCAACAAGGGAGTTGGTCATACCACCCTTGTAAATTCCAAAAAATTCTGATAGAAGTAACCGACAAACTGCCTGGGAAAATTTCCTCAATGCCCGTGTTAAAATACAAAAGAAGCGTGGGATTACTTCTTGAGCAAATGGAAGTTCATCGGAATCACCCTTACTGACCAGGTGTAAGGAGTAAGGAGGAACTTCCCCTTACTCCTGGTCGGTAAGGGTGATTCCGATGAACTTCCATTTGCTCGAGAAGTAATCCCACGCTTCCTTTGTATTTGAACACTGGGCATTGAGGAAATTTTCCCAGTCAGTTTGTTGGCTACTTCCATCGGATTTTATTGGCATTTGCAAGGGTGGTCTATATTAAACTATATGATCAACTCCCATGTCGAGGAGAAATTTATGTAGTAAAGCAAGGTGGAGAAGAAACTATTGTGAAAATTGTTAAAGAAAAATTCTTTAATTTTTTCAACGAAAGTGCCTTCTTCTATTGTCTTCTCCTCACAGAAGTAGTCTAATATCTTATCCGCCCACTTCTGCAGATTCATTCTTTCTCCGTTTGTTAACTTCAAATTTAATCGACCATTAGGTTCTATTTGTCACATTAGGTGAGCAGTCAATATATTTCGTTATTTCAGTATAGATTGATTCGATAAACTTCTCATGTGCTTCAGTGAAAAAATGTGCTATAGATTCTGCAATAACAGTCAATTTCTTCTTGCATAACTTTTTTAGGTAGTTGTTAATATTTCTCTCCCACCACTCTTGTAGTTCTTCCAATGTAAACATTTATGTGTGCATATTGTATAAACTTGGGTCCAACACTACCAATAATGGAACTAGTGTTATAATCTAATGATAAGTATGCATTAGTCACCAGCAGGGTGGAATATCGAGTAAGCTTAAAGAACCATATCCATCACCTGGAAGAGCAAAGAGACACAAAAGTAGTTGAGAGCTAGTGAAAGCACACTTGCAATAGTATATTCTTTCATAGAGTGGAGCACATCCATATTTATATCCCTGAGTAGATATTTACAATAGTTTAATTGTCTCAAACGACTTGACCATATCTAATTGGTTGGTCGACTTGACTAAGGAGACGACCGACTTATAATAAATTCTTTGGTGATTCGACTTGACTGGGCTAGTTCATTAAGTCGACTAGCCCCTCTAACACCTCTCAACAAAGCATTTAAAGGGTAAAACTTGAATTCCAATCATACTTTGCATTCTTAACCTTATTTATTGAGGTTGCCTTGTTATTGGTGGGGTTTTCTATTGTATGAAAAAACCACAATTTTTACAGATTAACATCTAGAGGTCACTCCTAGGCCATTCGCTAAAATCCATACCCAAATAGGAGGCATTCCTCACAACTATGGCATGTTTCTTATAAAAAGCAATAGGAAAAAGATCATGGGTAATCCCTTGACACTTGCATAGTTCCTAAAGTGTGTCCCTACAAGTCACACTCCTATAACAACACTAAGAAAAATATTCATGGTTGCATGAGATTGTGTTAAAGAATTCAATAGTGAAATCAAGTGATAACTCCTAAGAAGACCTAAATGACACATACTCATGGAAGGAGTTTTAAAGTGTCATGCTTTCTTACCGCTCATATAAAGAAGTTCAAAAAAAAAAAAAACATGTTTCTCCATGTTTCATATATAATATGCAAAATTATGCTATTAATTTATTGGTCCATTAGTATCTTGTGAGTGTTGTGCATTCTTGACCTCACTTTACATGATTTGCACCTAGGTTGGAAGGATAACAATTATTTTTCCCAACCACCTAAGTTAAACCCAATTGGCAATTTTCACCCAAAATCGTTGTTTAAATGAATGTCCATTATTTTTTTCATGTATCAGGAGTATCGTTAGACTTGTTGCTTGTCGCTAATGAGGTTTAGGTTCGAGTTATAGGGACTACCTTTATACTCATGACCATTAACACAACCACCTAGAAGCCATGCTAGGAAAGTTAATCGAGTTTCGAACCTAAGCAAGGCCACAATATTGGTCAACAAATGATTTCTTGGTGTGGGACATCCATCGTTCAACCTAGCCCAATGGGCTCAATTTTTGTTATTTCTATAGATTGAATTTTGGAATGGACTCGTCTATTTCCAACATTTGATTATTGGTATTTTTTTTTATTTTTCGAGCCCCGGGTTGACAATTAATACTAGCAATTTAGATAACAATAAATTGACTAAACAGCAAGCATGGAAGTGAATCCTATACACTCATCGTTGTGTCTCTTACTAATATTGAAGAATTAAATAGAAGAAGACCACTTTGACAACTTGTCCAAGGTTGGATCTTTTTTTCTTCTTCCTTTCCTTGATTCATAAGAACTACATATATATAAAACAAAAAACAAAAAACAAAAACAAAAACAAGAAAACAACAACCCCTCGTTTAAGTAGGATTGAATTGTTTTGATCTGACTGAATTATGCCCATAACCATTGGAACAAGACAATGTTACAAATCTTGTAATCGAAGAAGGATTAATTTATGAGGGATATAAACTAAACTTTAAAGTCCTTTGCCCAAAAAGATTAAGTCAATAGTATAAATAACATAAAGTTAAAAACTTACTAAAAATGGAGCCCAAAACTTAAAAGGTCAAAATATTATTATTATCAACATGACAAATCTCCAAATCTATAAAAAGGTGTCATTTAACTACAAAGGTACCATTTTCAGAAGTGTATTGGTGAAGGTGAAAAATTATTTTACAAATTATAATGGACATAAAATATAAAAAAGGATTTAATAAATGAGTGGAGAAAAATATCTAATTTGTTATAAAATCAATTTATATATTGATTTTATACATAGATTACATTTTTCCAATTGAGAGACCATTACATTCATGATTGCTTTCATCAACTCATTAAACAATTAAAAAATATATTAATGTTAATTTGGTGACTCATTTAAAATTTCAAATACAAAATACAAAATATCAAGAAAATATGCATATTAAAGTCGAATATTTCCTAATGATCAACTTAGATTCCAAAATTTATGTTTCCCCAGTGGAAGGTTGTGATTTATTACTCAAATCTTCTTGGTGAAAATTGCTTGGAGCTTTGAACATGAAATTAAACGATCATTTCAAAATATGATATTAAAGAAAAAACATAGTGATCCATAACATTATAATTGTGCACCAAAACCATATCAATCAAAACCTATAGATAGTGTGTCAAACCTCATTATGCAAGGAAATGAATAATCACAGAAGATGAAACAAATTAAAAGGATATGCTACAAAACTTCATTGTTCAAATAAGAATAATGAATCACTCCTACAAAAACCTCATGCTCAATTTTTGCTTGCCAATGTTTGATAGTTAAAACATATGGATAGGTCAATCTGTCAATTAGGGTTATCCTGGGTGGTTGGGAGGAAGGAGAGGAATTCTCCCCACCCAGGTTCGATTCCCGCTAGTGTATGTGTGTAGACAACTCATTCATAAATATTAACAAAGAAAATCTATTGTATCCATTAATTAAAATATATATAATATATAAATATATAATATATATATTATATATATATATATATATATATGGAAGTTGAAAACGTAGATAACAAGACCTTAATGAAATCAATCAAAAATGAAAGTTTCTCCATTAGCAAAATATTGTTAATGACAGAGTTTTCAAAAATCATCTTCAAAAAGAATTATGAAAGAACAGTATTATCATCGTTTTTTCTTGTAAGCTTTAAGAATATATTTATATTACGAAGCAACTGAGATTACATTCATAGCATTTGCTTCCCAAAATCTCTGTGAGATATAAACAACTATCTTGAAGAAACTGGATTGTTCAAGAAAGCTAGTAGACAAAACTGATCAACATTCAGACTACATAGCCCATTAGTAATGACATGCATAGGTTTGTATTGGGCATTCAAACAAAACTATGTACACAAAGACCATACTGAGACATGATTTCATAAACTGTAAGAAAACTTGACATATCATACACAAAAAGGAAAAACCCATTGCTAGAGAAGACTATTAGTCTACTATGATAACTAAAGAGGTGTAATTAGAGTTGCCTTGTGGCAAAACTTCCACTGACACATTGATAACAGCAAGGGTGTGAGGTTACAAATCTGAGCCAAAGTCTTGAGTCAAACACAACGTAGCATTCCACCCCTGTTAGTCTAGTAACAATGTCGTACATATTGTACTTGATGTCCCAAAGGATCCTTTTAATCTCTTTTTGTCCTACAAATAACTAATAGTGATCAACTTTCTTGTCACGGATGACCATGTGAAACAAGGTTTCTACTTGACGATGTCGTGCCGCTGAGTGGAGAAAATGGAGTTTCCTTTTGCAAAATTTTCCTGGGTCTAGAGTCCACCTAAAGGTGCTGCCACTGATTTCAATATCCGAGAAATAAACCTGATCGCCAAATTCCTTGGCTTCCATGTGGAGGATTTCATTCCTCACTTCCGGGGGCACGAAATCAAAGTGATAGGCCACTGAGTGCCAGCCAAATAATTGTTGGCGATGAGAGGTGGAAGTTCCTAGAGCTCCACCCCGTCGACTGAGTTGACGCATCCTTGGAACCATAAAATTTACTAGAGCGTACAGACTTAATAGAATTGACTAGACAATGTAAACATACCCGATAATGAAACCGACTGTGTAAACATTCCCAATTAACAAGACCAGAGGTGAAACTAAAGGACGACAAGAGCAGTAAAGTGGTAACCCTGTGATGTAGGAAGTGGAATAGGAGTGAAGGTGAAATGTTAGCAGCACATCATCAACCAGAAACAAGATAGAAGACAAGTGCAAAACTAAACCCAATACCCTGGTAAAACCAAATCATGTGACTTTTTCAAAACCAGATTGAGAAAGTGCCTGAGTACCAAACACCACATACAAGGACTGGACAGCGAAATGAAATGCCTACAGAATCAGCCATTTGTGAGGACGTAGAGGGCAACATAGCAACCAATTCAAACAAAGAACTTGTCATTGTGTTGTGTAGAAAAAGGACGAAAAAAATGGGCATCTGCAAGAAACAACCACACTCCCAAACTAGAACGATATACAATAACCCAAATACAAAACTGTGATTGCAAAGAAGAATTAACTTACCCACATCAATATTACACAAAACAAAACTCAATTCTAAAAAGAAATTGGCTAAGATAGATTCATCATTTTTCATGTGACAATATTATTCAAAAGCTTCAATGATCATATCAACCCCTATTTTCGATCAAAAATTACATCAAACAAATCTTATTAAATAAACAAAAGTTGCTGAAAAGTAAAACATTCTATCAAGCAAGATTCTCTACACATACCTAACATAATTGACGAGGTCACAATATTTAAATGAAATAAACTTATAATCTACTTAATATACATTACCAATTATATAATAATCATTATATTATAATTTCCTAACATTAAATTGTAATTATATAATTATTATGATTGCAATGAAGAAT
Organism: Pinus taeda; assembly: GCA_000404065.3. Classification (NCBI taxonomy): domain Eukaryota; kingdom Viridiplantae; phylum Streptophyta; class Pinopsida; order Pinales; family Pinaceae; genus Pinus; species Pinus taeda. The sequence goes on along the minus strand of APFE030318174.1, from coordinate 47,505 downwards.
TAACTTACCTACATCAATATTATTCAAAGCAAAACTCAATTCTAAAAAGAAATTGGTTAAAATAGATTCATCATTTTTCAATGTGACAATATTATTCAAAAACTCTAATAATCATATCAACCCCTATTTTTGACCAAAAATTACATCAAAAAAATCTTATTAAATAAACAAAAGTTAATAAAAAATAAAACATTTTATCAATCAAGTTTCTCTACACATACTTCACATAATTAACGAAGTCACGATATTTAAATAAAATAAACTTATAATTTAATTAATATACATTGCCAACTATATAGTAATCATTATATTATAATTTCTTAAAATTAATTGTAATTATAAAATTATTCTTAAACTTTATACGAGAAATAAAACTTCCAACCTAAAAGTATTTCTGCACAACATTAATTGTATCAATGATCATCCTCATTAATCATTTCAATATTAAACATATATTTATATATATGTACACTCTGTTTTCCATGGTTTATACACCTTGGATCTCATGACATTTCAATGCCTTCTATGCAATCAAATTTATAATTTTATCAATGATCTTCATATACTTCATCAACAGCGTCGCTGATGCATTATCCAAACAAGGTTTAAATTCTCCCCAAGGTATATGGAGAATGCAGATTAAAACAGCAAGTTCCTGCTTTCAGATTCAAGATTTCTGTCTTCCTGACATATAAACAAAAAGCAACCGTTTTTATTTTGTATTTTACCACTTTCTCAGATTGTCGGGTCATACACAGCCAGGTACGCACATATACTCTGCTGTCTTAAACACAGTTTTATTTATTGCTGATGATCTTATGCGTCTATATCCATCAGGAAAATTTTGTATTTATGCCGGCCATACATCTTAAATTCTGCCTCTGCGGGGTGTGGGGAATCAGCACATCTGTCTATGTAAAGCCATCTTGTTGAATTTACATTAGGAATATAAATGTTTTTTTAGTGCTGGAAAAAAAAAAATACTTCATCATTTCAATATTAAACATATATTTATATATACGTACACTTCGTTTTCCATTATTTATACATCTCGGATGTCATGAATGCCTTGTATGCAAAATGGATTCTAAGCCATCAGGTTTTATAACAAAGACTTTATTAAAATGTCCAAAACTCATTAAAAACACAATGAGAAATATAATAGATTTCATTTTTTAAAATGCCTTCTACATTCGCTAGTAATAATAATGTAAAATTATGACTGTCAAAATATAAAATTGTGTGCTTTTTGAAAAAAATGATTTTAATAAATTTTAATAAATTAAAAAATTAATCTCATGTACCAGCATAAATTGTGTGTTTTTTGAAAAAAATGATTTTAATAAATTTTAATAAATTAAAAAATTAATCTCATGTACCAGCATTGGAAGTACATGTAAATAACAAGTTAAAAGCATAATAAAAAAAAAGTTAAAAGCATAATAAAAAATTCCTAGTATAAAGGAAATATATTACAATATATCATACTTTATTAAATATAATTGTATTCATAGTTTTTAATGTGTTTTTTTACAACTAAGCTGGGTTTAGGCTGGTACCTATTTGTGGAATGCAGTCACCAGGATTGTGCGAGACTCAGTCGAACCATGAGACATTTTTATAGCCCCTACAGGTAACTCTCCCGCCCTCAACCTCTCCCCATGATATTTAAAGCAATGACTTGATGGAAACTAAACCCAGCACAAACCAACTAGTCTACAGCTCATGGGCGAAAGTCTTCCATAATTATTAACCGTTCTTAAACAAAAAATAAATACCCATTAGATCCCAAAAGTCTTCCATAATTATTAACCTTTCTAAAACAATAGAAAAAATAAATACCCATTATCCTAACAGCAAAGTGTCACCTCAAACTATCCATGAAGACCAGCCAACTCACAAAGGAACATTTGGAAAATGACCATCAAAGCACAAGGGATTTCAGGAAGGTAATGAGATCGGCATGTCTTCACCCTCACAAGCAACTGTCATTAGCAAAATTAATACAAAAACTAGCCCAAATTGTTTAGGACGCGCTAAGTCAAAAGAAGAGTAGGTCAAATTGCATCTCCTTTGTATTTGCAAATAAGGCGGCATTGCATAATGTTTTAGGAGGCGCCAAATCAAAAGAAGAGTAGGTCAAATTGCATCTCCTTTGTATTTGCAAATAAGGCGGCATTGCATAATGCTTTAGGATGGGCCAAATCAAAAGAAGAGTAGGTCAAATTGCATCTCCTTTGTATTTGCAAATAAGGCGGCATTGCATAATGTTCTGTAAAATTAAGCAAATTATAGACAAAAAAGGATTACAATAATATATCACATAATCAAAATTCTGGGAAAATGTCAGAGTGAAATAAAATCTTCAAGTACCATGATACTGTTGGCTTATTTTATAACATATTTCATAAATTAGTATTTTTGTGTACCATCAACTTTTATTATTCAATATATTAGCATTTTAGCCGTCTTTTTATTGCACCAATATAGGAATGAAGTACCAAATATTTCCTAGCAGTTTCTCATCAAATGTACTAATATAGCGGTCTTTTTATTGCACCAATATAGGAATGAAGTACCAAATATTTCCTAGCAGTTTCTCATCAAATGTGTAGTACAGCACAAATGTGCGTAGTACAGCATGGGTGGGCCTAACAGTTAAGAAATGGGTTTTACCTCAGAGGTCACATGTTCAATTCCAATGAGGGACAAGGCATGTACATATGAACAAGTTGTTGCAAGCATTAATCTGGGAGGGCCTAACAGTTAAGAAATGGGTTTTACCTCAGAGGTCACATGTTCAATTCCAATGAGGGATAAGGCATGTACATATGAACAAGTTGTTGCAAGCATTAGTCTGGGACTGGCAACGTACCAGCATTCTCATTCTTGCTTATGAGCTGTGGGACTGGCAAAGTACCAGCATTTTCATTCTTGCTTATGAGCTGATGACTGGGATGAATTAAATTCCCTGAACAAACCCCAAAGCCCAAAATTATCTGCAAAGAGTGTATATATATATATATATATACCCAACCAAAAAAGGCACTACCATTCTCTTCAAAGATAAAAATAGTGTATAGCTTTTCCCAAAAATACTGCAAAACACCTTGTAAATAACTGAATCAGGGAAAGTACAACCTGAGTAGCTCTAAAGGGAGAGAGTACAACCTGAGTGAGCCTAGAGAGAGAGATTGTACAACCTAAATAGGTCTAACGGTTAAGAACATGGGTTTTTTCCTCGAGGTTACAAGTTCAATTCCGAAGAGGGTAAAGCATGTACAGCATGTACATGTGAGTAAGCCGGGTTTTTTCCTCGAGGTTACAAGTTCAATTCCAAAGAGGGTAAAGCATGTACAGCATGTACATGTGAGTAAGCCGTTGTTTGCATATATTAGTGTGGGCTTAACAAGATACCAGCACTCTCATTTTTACTTACAGAATAGATAACAGAGCATCTTGTATTTCCTGGACAAATCCCCTATGCCCAAAATTACACACAACCAAGAAAGGCACAACAATTCTCTTCAAAGATTTAAAAAGTGTATAGCTTTTCCCAAAAATCCTACAAAACACCCTGAGAATGAATGAATCAACAATTACATCAAGTCATATGAGAAGATAATGCATTCTAATCAATTTGTCGCATGGTTTATGGTGATCTGCTCATCTAGATTCTATTAAATTCTCTATCAAACAACTATTTGACACCGCGAAAAGCAAAAGTCTAAATAAAATTCCTTATTTGCTTGTCAATTAATTCCCTTACAGCTTTAGGATATACAAGCTATCACTGCTATCTTGGGAAAAAAAATTCAACTGGAGTTAGCACGTCTATGAATGTTATGACCTCGGCAAGAATATCCTGATCTCCGAATAAAACTAAAGACAGAAAATTGTCATAAAATAGTGAAAATGAAAAAAACATAATTGTGGGAATAGCTAAAGCTTCAACAAATTGAGATAAAGGTTTAAGTCCTAATCCGATAATTCTTCTGTATATTAATATGTGAAATGAAGCTATACAAACCAGAAGGAAAAAACATGTACATCCATCAATAGAAACTATGAATTACATAAACGACGGGGTAACATGAGGATATTTGAGCAATCATGACCCAGCAAAATAAGTGTAATAGTCAAAACCGTTGTTCAGCGGAACGGCCCCAAAAAGTAATTACATTTATTCCAGAGCCACTGACAAATGAATTACAAGTCCAAATGGTTGCATCTAGCAATATGCCAACCAACCATGGAAACCAATCTTCCACCACCCTATTTACAGCCCAATCACAGGCATCAATGCATGTTACCACAGCCCATATAATACACAAATGCTTAACCTCCATGAATGTTTCCACTTTGTACATGACAATAGCGGTCAAACCACATAATAAATCAGCCTAATATTTACATCTTGATTCTTCAAACCTTACAGACAAATGACCATGAAGCCAACTCAAACCTTCAATATGAGGAACCTAAAGACTTCAAAGTCACACCTGACTATTACATTACCAGTTTTCTTTCATGATTTTTGCTTTCTCAAGGATGTACTTTCCCTCCTTATACTTTTGGGATTCCTCGTAAGCTTTCTCGTACTTCCATCCCAGCACCTCCTGACACTGAAAACATGAGATATCGGCCACAGTATGAAGGCCTGTCATTAGTTGCCTGTCTTCCTTTGGACCTGTTACAACATTAACAACACGGCCAAACAAGTATGCTCTGCCATTCCTTCCCTGCAAATAAATAAGTATGTTTTATAACAAAGCTTTTAAACTCATCTTTCGAAGCACTGGAAAATAAAATCATTTTAACAAGTAAACTGATAAGAGAAAAGAGGGAAAATGAATCCAGCATCTAAAAGTGCAATAAATGGCAAGTGTCAGAGTCTTGGAATGAATATATTCCCATCAATAACTAAATAAATAGCTGAACAACTTACTGCCTCAATGGTAAAAGTGTCTTTGTTGATACGTCTATGCTCAGAATTTGCCACTGACAATTCTAATAAACATGGGAGCTGTGAGTGTTTCGTAGGACTCTCCACAAGGAAGACTAGTTCTCAATTTCAGATCTACATAGGACCTAAAAGCAAGAACCAGACATTGTGGCAAGAATCTAAGCCAGTTCAAAACATTTAGATGTATAAAAGCCTGACTGAGCCCAAAAAATCAAGCAACCTTTAAACTGTAAATTTATAATGGGAGTAACCAATGAAAGTTTTATGGATAGAACAATATCAACGCTGAACTTTGGTGCTATTATCAAGATGAAGTATATATAAACTCCAACTCTACACACCCTCAGTGTAAATAATTCCATACATCATCGCAAACTGTTACACGCAAGCCACCAATATGAAAACATACACATTTAACATATCAAAAGAAAAGTTATCATAAAAGAACCCACGTTCCTCCTACTTGAGTGAACTATTATATAAAATTAAGTAAAGCCAATTTGACATGCCTGCAGCAGTTGCTTCCTCACTCAGGGTCCAGAGAATTTTATAACTTTTGCCCAGTTGACTTAGATAATGACACTCAATCAGTTGTCCTGTCCACTCCCATTTGTTCAATTTGTTGTGACCTATACACAACATATGTTGTAAATGGGCTATCTAGTTTCTAAGTTCCTTAAGGCGCCATCACTAAGTTAGTTGAGACTAGTCTATTGATGAGACATCACTAAGTTAGTGAGTAGGTGTTCTTTGCACTAACGACCCACCACCTAAGTTGCACAAAACGTGGAAATGTCTGGAAATTTCTGAAACGGGTATGGCTAGAAACATGACCGCCCCAATATGGAAACATCGGGTAAAACATCATTTATCTGTGTGTGTGTGTGTGTGTCAATTGGGATTATCTTGAGTGGTTGGGGGGAATGATTGCCATCCTCCCCAACCAGGTTCAATTCCTGCAAGTGAGATGATGAGTTTGTTGTAACGGCTTTGAGCCTTTTTGTTGATTCTGACCAGTCTATTGAGAATCGAAACATGTATATTCCTCAAATGGAATATAATGATATTTCTAATGGGAAAAATTATGTGTGTAAGTTTTTTACAAATAAGTTACGAACACATTATCTTGTAAGACAAAAAAAGAATGAGGAACATAAATGACATTTTAAAAGGAAAACCAAGTCTATATTAATAACTCTCATAAACAATAGACATGATGCAAAATCCAAAATTATCCTTTATAGATGAGGCTATACACCCAAGTTTACAAAATCAGACTTTATACATGAGGCTCCATATCCAAAATCAGCGTTTATACATGGCCATATGTGCTGAAAAATGAAATAAAACATGAGCTAAAGACAGGTACAATTACAAACCCTAATAAGCCTCATCCTCGTCAATAAATATTAAAAATAGAACAAGGCGCTTATTCAACAGAACAAGAGTGTGGATTGATTAGAGACAGATTTTAGTGGTAGATTAAAAAAAAATTGGCCATAGAAGGGCCCCCCACCCTTCTTGGGCGCTTGAGTGAACCCACACAAGAAAAAACAGTTGTGGAAACGAGGCAGACTTTGGGCTGAAACGTTTCAGCTGCATTTCCAAATTAGGAAATGCCATACAAGTGCTTCGGTGTTCCCAGGCATTTTTGGTACAGGTACACCAGGTTGGGAGCCATTTGTGAGCAAGAGAGCTTGTAGAGGAAGTTGGAACGAGCCAAGAGTTTCTTGTGAGAGTTATTGTGGAGAGAATTTCTTCTTGGAAGTGTGCATAGAAATAGGGGAATCCCTATTTAATAGGAGTTCAGCCAGCACTAGGAAATAGGAGCATCTAGTGCGCATAGCAGGAGGACCTAGACTAACGCTGAGAGATCAGATCATATTCTCTATTGAAGCAGGGTTATTAACTTATTTGTAAAATATCTATTGCTCAGTTTTCCTCAATAAAATTCTAAAGCAAGTGGGGGTTTTCCCAGTTGGGTTCCCTAGAAAATTGTGTTGTTTATTGTGTGAATTTGTGCAAATAATTTCTGTGTTATTCCACTGCTGTTTGGTAGAGAAATTCTGTATCTATGTCAAAAGAAAACTTGTTTTCAGATTGTTCATCTAGTGGATCAGAATTTCGTGGAAAATCTACATAACAGGTACAAAATGTATCCCACATTCTTGGAAGTATGCTTCCAGTTGCGTTCAACATCACATAAATAGATTCAAGGTCCTAGTCTTCCTGAAATGCATTAACTATTTGTTGCATTTCCGTCTTCTAAAAACTCACAAACCATTTATAAAGTGTACTTTTATGCCCATCTCTTAATCATTTATTCAACTGATAGTGCTAATGACAGGTCCGAGGATTCTCATCCTTGGGACTTTAATAATGGAAAAATGTATCCCCCACACATGGAAGTATGCGTCCAGTTGTGTTCAATATCCTAAAAATAGATTCACGGTCGTAGTCTCCCTGAAATACATTAACTATGGATTTTGCATTTTTGTTTTTCTAAAAACTCAACGTGAGGATTCACAAGTCATTCACAAAATGCACTTTTATGCCCGACACTTTAACCATTTATTCAACTGAGCAAAATTTAAATAAAAATTTAAAAAAGAAAAACTGCATGAGAATAACCTAGCGACATATTTGTATAGGACCATGACATTACTTCTGTAACCGTGCCCTCATCAGCTATAAAAGAAAATTTATTTATCAAATCAAACGCATTGTTATAATAGCAACCAGTCAACTAATAATCATATACTTAAGGATATCTTGCTACAACTCCTGCAATGTTATCCATTCTAAAGTTGAAGATTTCAAGTACCACCTTGTTTATTACTTTCGATGGATACAGCATGGAATTGACAGGTCCATCTCATCCTAGTCATTTTGAATTGTCTATGCCTTCCAGGGATAGTATCAACACTACAAGGAATGAAATCACGCATAAATTCATTTACTTACAATCGTTGTTGAAATTTGATGACTAAAAGTTTCCTACAATCCCAACCCAGTTTTAATTTCACCTTATCACTCCCATTTAGTTAAATGCCCTTTCCCATAAACATACATTCAACATATAGAATTCTGGAAATGAAATTTTCAAATTAAAATACATGGGACCGTCAACAAATGCTGAAAATAAATATGGACATAAACAGACCAGCAACACACATAAAATACACACAGATTTTGGGTCAACTTAGACCTAGGCAAAACCCCTTCAATCTTCTCCGAGGAAAACCTGTTAGAGAGCTCTTCAAATTTATTTATCTTTCAAATTCAGAAAAAATACATGTGCAGACAAAACAAACCAGCAAAATACAACTTATCTCTTCAACCCAAAACTCCTTGAAAACCGTGCCCATTTTGCCTCGATTTGTGTGCCCACTTGAAGCTGAAAATATGTACTATACAGATACGGAATGTATGGACTGTATTGTATGGATTTTTTTCAAAAAAAATCTCAAAAACTTCTCTCGAACGGTGTACAGCTCACAACATTAATTGATGTTCGTACTATACCTTCTGTTGTGTTCTATGTCTTGATATCCGTGTCCAGCTTTGCCTGCTACAACAAATTTTTCCTTCAGAACTTTTCTCCAGCTCTCAGCATCATTTCTCCAATCTGCTCATGAAGAAATGAATGTAGTCTCTCTTTTCTTTTCCCCCTTTTGTTTCCCTATATGACTTTTGGGCAACCCTAAGATCTAATGGCTCAAATTCATTTAGATCAAGGGATGAGAATAAATGTGAATTTAATTCTCACTTTCTATTTTTTAACTCACCCATTAAATAAAGTACCCACATTGTACTTTATGTCTAGAGTCACTTTTCACTTTATAATTTAACATTGACTTTACCACTTATAAAGTCACTTTCACTTTATAAAGTCACACTTAGGAAAAGAATTATTTTGGATACTTTTCCCTAGGTAGAGACTAACCCATGGGAAACCACTTGTCCAAGGTACATTCAAAATCAACAATTGCTAAGTTCCAATAGTTATAACTTACGTTCATAGTTTACTGTGTCTATAAAATGTGAATAGTTTTCTAGAGTGTAAGGTTTAAACTGTATACAGCTAGTTCTTCAAAATCAACAATTGCTAAGTTCCAATAGTTATAACTTACATTCATAGTTTACTGTGTCTATAAAATGTGAATAGTTTTCTAGAGTGTAAGGTTTAAACTGTATACAGCTAGTTCTTCTAGCGTCTAGATCATTCCACTAGTTGGTTGGTTTGCAAAAAAATTCCACATTATGTCCTAATTCCTTCATCCCAATATGGACTTTCTCAATCAGCAACTTGAATCTGCCCTCAAGATTAAGCTCGGGCCAAAAGTATTTGGGCCTAATGGTTAAGATCATGACTCTCCTCCTAAGAGGTCACAAGTTCAAATCCAGAGTGGGTTAAGATATTTACACCTCCATAAACTTTAGCAGTCAAATCACTGCGCATAGACGGGTCCCATGTCCCACAGACAAGGGGGTCTCATACACCAATTTGGTGTCTGATATGGCCATGATCTTAAAAATAGATTATTATTAAGAATAATGATGACAATGTAGCACTGAGGTTTGCAATACAGTTGCTATAAGGGTGAAGACTTCACTGTAATGTTAGACTTGATACAGTATAACCGTCACTCCTTTTCTTTGTGCTAATTTTTTCAATGGAAAGAACCTTTTGTTATGGTGTTTACTTTTTGAAAACCAGCAAACAATCAAGGTATATTCTCTATTGCTGTCAAGTGGAACCACTTTCAATTTTTCCTTCGTTTCTCAAGGGGTATGATAATCAAAAGGAGGCTACAAGATAAACACAACCCCAACCAACGTTTGGAGATTGTATGAACATGCTACATTTTTGGACATCCATAAGTGATGAAAAATATGTGAGCATAGACACGTTGCAAATCAGCATGGGTTCATAGTACATACAAAAACTATATGCACTGATCTTGAGGGGTTTCCTAGGATTGGCCATGTTGAATGAGAAGCTTATGCAGACCTCTATCAAAAACCATCTTAGGAGATCCCAGATTATGAGTTATAAAGCAACAAGCCAGTTCTAGCTGAGCTATTTGGACTAGTACATCCTAAGATATAAGCTAGCAATCAATATGGATTTCCTTCTTACAATGTTGTGATCAGATTACTTTCTCTCACAGAGTCCAGAGGCCTTTCATAGGTGGATCCCTCACTAGTATAGCCCAATCTCGGCCAGATTAAGCAAAATTCACTTGAATGCCAGGCTATTAATTGTACATAACTGTAAGACCCCTTTGTTTTAGGGATGAAGCTAAATTTTCTGTTTCATGTATTTGACATCTGTTTTGTATATTTGGTGTGTGCTAATGACGGGATGGTTAGCAGGGGCATCAAGAGATAAATAAATACAGATTCTCTGTCAGAGAATGGTTCAAGTTTTAGCGAAGTAACCTTCTGAGGAGAACTCTAGGATCTGCAAAAGCAAGGTGACTTGTCAGAAGACTTGATAATTCTTGCAAACAGGTATTTCCTTTTTATTTTAAGGATGATATGCCATGGACAAAGGCCCTTAGGTGGGTAGATCCCTTATTAGCATAGCCTAATCTCAAACTCAAGAATAAGCATGATGCATTTGAATACTGTGTAATTAATTGTCCTAACATGTAAGAAACCTGTCTTGGGAATGAGACCACATCACTGGCATTTGTTTTGAGTCTGGACTGATGTATTTGGTGTGTGGTAATGATAGGATTGCTTGCAGGGAAATTAATAAAAAAATAAAAAATGAGAGATCATTATGGGTGATTTGTCAGAGGACGGTCCAAATTTTGGCCAAGGACTTTTTGGTGGGAAATCTATGATCACCAAAAACAAGATGAGTTGTCGGAAGACTTGAGGATCCGTGCAACTGCGTATTTCTTTTTCCTTTTTGAGGATGATATACAGTGGACAAAGATTGCACTGATCTACGTGTGAATAGTTGCAAATATAGAGATCGGCATGAGTTCCATGATGTACCCATTTTCTCTAGTTACATGAAAAAAGAGAAGAGTTGTGAAGTTGCATACAACGAAGATTATATCAAAATTTCTATGACATGTTAAGTTAATAAAGCATGTAATAATTCTTCGACTGATTTGTCAATTCCTTTGCTCATTCTTCAAAATATACAGAAAAGGTTTCTACCAATATGGTGATATGCATGCATAAAATACCCGTATAGTATGATCTGACATTGATAAGGTGGATAGATTTAACTACATGACCCCAAGTTTATCAATTAATATGTGAAACACAAGGGAAAGGAATAGAGCTCACACTTTGGTCGTTCAAGTGTTTCTGAAATCACAGGCCTCTTTGGCAAAAAAACCTTTTATAAAAGCTAGATGACAATATGTTACAAAATGTTGAGTTTCTCTGTATAGAGAATCCAATATATTTCAATTTTTTTGTTATATTCCTTAATCCAAACATTTCTTCCCCGAGTCTAGAGTCTAGACTGCCTTCTTTAAACAAATTTTATACATAAAAAATACGCAAAAAACATTACATATTCACTATAGATTTGCATCCCATATGAGAGGATTGTTATCATCAATGCAAGCAAAAAGACACCATATCAAACCCAATGACATTAAACCTCCCTTCTTTAAGTCTTCATGAAAAGGTGGAAGGTACTTCTTGGAAATTCCATTCAATTCAGAAGGACGAGATCCAATAATTCAAACCTTTCACATTTTCTCCCAGATCCATGATGCAGCACTAACCTATCACCTCAAATCTTCAGACCATATCATATAAAACCTGATAAGCCACACTTCCTATTAGTATATATTTTGTAGCGGTCATATCATGTACGTAGGAGATAGGCTGTCAAAACAGGCCTTGGAAAACAAGAAGAATAACAGTTGGCTATGCAGTTCTTTGTTGGTACTGAGGGTCTTCCCCCTAAGCATGTGCCCATATAAAATTTGTATGGATGTCAATTTTCTGCTTTTGTCCGTATTTTCCTCGAGGGATGACTGTTTGGTTTCAGTTCTTTGTTGGTACTGAGGGTCTTCCCCCTAAGCATGTGCCCATATAAAATTTGTATGGATGTCAGTTTTCTGCTTTTGTCCGTATTTTCCTCTTGAGGGATGACTGTTTGGTTTCTGTGTTTATGCAGTATATGCTGTGACTTTGTAGTAAAAGTTAATTAGATGGTCATAGGTTTTTTGCCTTCGATAATTTACACCCCTTCAGGTATAGATCATCATACATGTATCTTCTTCTTTTTTTCGATAATGGAAGCAGAGACGATTTTTTTTACTGAGGGCGAAAACAAAACAAAAAAAATACACAGGAGGGTTTTATTTAGGAGTACTTTCTTTTTTAATAAAGCCCTCATATAATCAAGTAATATTATAAAGTTAAGTTGTCATGGTTTAACTTTAATTAAGTCATTAGAAATGTGAAACTTATGAACACTCTTATTGAGGCGATGTAAAGACTCTTTGGAAAATGAATCAATTGGTTCAAATTGTTCTCTTCCAATTCGATGTTTTGTAAATGCAAATTCTGATATGGTATCATAGTTACGGTAGAGCAAAGGACAAGGCAATCCAGAGGACACAGTGACGGACGGAAAGGAGGTGAAGAATTCTGTAGAATCATAACATGGAAAAAGAACAAGAAGATCGGTACATATTTGGAGCATATTTCTAACAAAAGTAAAATTGCGTGGCAGAAATATAGGCTTCAGTATGTCTTGTTTTTATAATTTTAAAAGAGAATTTCAATGCACTGGCAAAAAATTCAAGGAACAAACCAAAGAACTCAAAATGTAGCAGACAGAATTTTAGGGGCAGTGCATAGAATTCAAAGACTAGCACAAAGAATTTGAGGAGCTCCACACAGAATGTTAGCAACAGTTTAAATTCCACTAACATGCAGACGCAGTCGTTTGAAGCGTGCATTCTGGCATATTTTCCAAGGCACATACAGGTGCAGAAATTGAAGAGCAAAACTCCAATGCACAATAGAGCGTGAATCTGAAGGCAAAGTCAGTCACATGCAGGCAAGCATGAATCCCAAGGCACACAATACACATTCATGGCTAATCTGAGCAGAAATCCACAAAGATTAGTGAAATGTCAACAACAGCATGGTGACATATACAGCAACACACACAAAAACAAGCTGTAAATTTCAAAATTGCACAAAATCTTTCTGGAATTTTTAAGCATAACTATTACACAAAAATCTGATTTTTGAAAGAGTGTTGGGCAAACAAAAAATTTATGTTACAGACAAGCAGGATGGTGGTGACGTTGGGTTGATGCCAGAGTGGCGCAGTCGTGCTTATTGATATAGAGTGTGCATGCAGTAGAGTTTTGGAGGTAATTCTGAATAATTTTTAGGTTAATTGAAATGTGTAATTGGTACTTGGCATTTATTTGTTGACAGAAAGTGGAGTCTCTCAAATATAATGTTGGAACCCAGTCATAAGTTCAATGGTCATGATTTTACATCTGGAAGCAGTGCATGATTGCCATATTGAAGTACACGCATTTGGAATGGGCACAGGCAAGGACCAGGGAGACCCTGATGATATGATGAGGATGAACAGGAAGTCATTGATGCCAAGACTACAGAGTTCTCACATTGATAAAGTTGTCCATAATAAATGATAGTGCAAGATGACACAGATGCTTTCATGCTGTGGACAAGGATGAAGTAGCTCCATGAAACTTTTCAAAAGGTAGAACAGTTTACCTTAAGAGTTTATTATTTATGGAAGAGGGTGATTCAATTTTATATCAATTGCTGAAATTAAAAGACGTGATCAAATGATGCCAATTGGCAAGAAAGTAATGATGAAGATTTGGTCGTAATTCCCCTGAAAGCCTACCCGATTCAATAAAAATTTGGTTTAAAGTGTGAATGTGACTTCGAAGTCTGCTGCAAAGAATTTGAGGAGTTATATAGTTAATTGTTTCAGAAAGACAGGTGGAGAAACAATTCAGGAGCCATAGCAAAGCATCCAAGTGAGTCTTTGTAGCAAAGATTAAAGGTAAAGAAAGCAGAAGAAAGAAGGCAACAAAAGCAGCAATGGTAAGCCAACAATTGTGTTTATTGTGGCAGATATGGTCACATGAAGGACTTCAGGAAGATATTGTCGGATGAGGGGCACAACCATGGGCAGCCTGTAAATGGGCTAATGTTGCAGAACATGAAGAAGAAAAATTTTATGTTTTTGTGGCTTCTCATATGGGAAATATGTCAGAAGATTGTTTTTTAGGAGCATCTAAGGATATAACTAATAGAACTGACTAGTATGTTGAGTTTGTGAAGATAAAATCAAGTCAGAAATGATGATTTTGGGTGACAGGACAGCACTTTGTAGAAAGTCATGGAATGTGCTGGTCAAAATGAGAGGTATGACCCCTCATGTCTAAGAAAGTGAGAACATATTCCTGGTTTGAACACAAGTCCACTTCCAGAAAGTGAGAACACAAAGCATAGTTTAAAATGTGGATGTGTTTTCCATAGAGAATGATGTTCTGTAATTGAGAAACAGAGAAATAAGATAATTGCATTACATGTGAAAGAACAAGATCTCAATAGACTTGTTGATTATGAAATGGCAGAATCACATGCTTTGATGTACAGAATTGAAAATAGCTGCAACAATGATATGTGGTATCAAAGGTATGGCCATTTGAATTTTCAGTATCTTTCCTCACCAATAACACGAAAAATGAGAAGATGTTCATGAGTAGATTCAAGGAGGAAGAAATCTATAATGCATGTCTAACAAAAAATTAGCAGACGCCTGCCTTTGAAGAGGGAAGGCTTTGTAAGCCAAGGTAGTTTTTGATTTGGACAATGGTGACATCTGTGGTCCTATAAGAACAATTTCATTCTCTAGTGCAAGGTATTTCTTGTTGCAAATTGATGATTTTTCCTATAAAACACGAGTCTAGTTTCTCAAAACGAAGTCAGATGCCTTTGTTGAATATAAAGTTTTGGAAGTAGTAGCAGAAAAGGAGACTAGTGGAAGCATTAAGACCCTCTAAAGGTAAAATAAGACGTTCGTGGGTAGATTCATGGAGGAAGAAATTTATGATGTGTGTCTAACAAATTATTAGCACACACTGACCTTTGAAGAGGGAAGACTTGAAAGGCCAAGGTAGTTTGGATTTGGTCCATGGTGATATTTGTGGTCCTGCAAACACAATTTCAGATCCTAGTGCCAGGTATTTTTTGTTGCTTATTGATTATTTTTCCAAGAAAATGTGAGTCTAAATTCTAAAAAAGAAGTCAGATGCCTTTGTTGAATATAAAGTTTTTGAAGTAGCAGTAAAAAATGAGAATACTAGAAGCATTAAGGCTCTCCAGACATATAATGGAGGTGAATTCTATTTTAATGAGTTTGCTGATTTTTGTAATAAAAGAGGTATCCAGAGGCAATTCATACACTCCCCAACAGAATGGGAAGGTTGAATGGAGAAACCGTAGAATTGTTGAGATGGTCATATGTATGTTGGAACATGGAGTATAGGGCAGTTCCAAATAAATATTGGGCAGAAGAAGCATATGTGATATCTCTTTTCTCAAATACATTTCCTACAAGAGTGGTGCCAGGGGTCACTTTAGGAGAGGCTTGATCAGGATGAAAGGCAGAAGTCAGACACCTTAAACTTTTGGGGTTTATTGCATATGTTCTAGTTCAGGAAGAAAAAAGAACAAATTTGAATGCTGGATGTAAGAAACTAATGTTCGCTGGTTATAGTGACCAACATAAGGGTTACCAGTTAGATGTAGTACTATTAAGGCAACAATCAATGGTGATGTCATAATTGATGAAAGAGTGATCATTTTTCACCTTGGTTTGGATCTGATATCCAGTATCCTCCAATTGTGGTTGTTTTAAGGCTGAAATTCAGACAAGTTGCATGGAAAGAACGTGCACTTTGTGGGAAGAA
This sequence comes from Pinus taeda, assembly GCA_000404065.3. NCBI lineage: Eukaryota > Viridiplantae > Streptophyta > Pinopsida > Pinales > Pinaceae > Pinus > Pinus taeda. The sequence continues at coordinate 31,578 of APFE030318174.1, read as the reverse complement.
AGTGCAGGTTAAGGGAGAATGATCAGGAGTTAATGTGCATGAAGAGTACAACTATGGGGACAATGAAAATGTCCCCAATCAAGCAAAAGACAGTGTTGATTTGGAGGGCAGAACAGATAAGAAAAAGCCCAACTGGTATGATAGCACTGTGGAGGATGTGCAGTTGGAGGAACTCTCTCAACCGAGAAAAGGATGGCCAATTAAGAGACCAAATAGTGAAGATAAGCAATAGGAGCAGGCTTATTTTCATCTCTATTGTGGGAAGTCTTTAAAGTTTAGACCAACATGATAAAAAAGTTTAGAGGAAATGACCCAAGGAGGGTCAAGGAAAAGTTGTTTCTGCAGCAAAGCAGGACAGCCTAACAGTGCATTGACAGCCATAGGAACTCAATTCGACTGGTGGAGTAGCAAAATGATTGTCAAGAGTGATGAAATCCAACTAAAAGAGGTGCAGTGGACAAGTTAAAAATGCTGCCAAGATATAAAGGATGTTTTTATTGGAGGACAAAGCAGGTTTTGAAGTAATGGCAGTTGCGCTCAATTTTTCATCCTTCATTGACTCAAATTTGGCTGGTGAGGCAGTGGGTGATTAGATGCATTATGACTTGGTATCAACCATGTCGGATACATGTATTGTGGTTGATGCAAGAACAGTCACTTATCAACAAGAAGTCTCGCTTCTTCCCAAGATCTCTGCCCTCACTGATTTAAATCCACAACCGGATTCACTTAGTCCACAGTCCCAGCTTGCTCTCTGAACTGTCCTTCGTGGCCAAGTTCCTCTTCAATAGCCCTTGAAGTCAAGATTTGCTGGTTATCGGCATAGATAACTTACAGGATTCAAAATCCCTGCTATCAAATCTACTTTAATAGCTCCAAGAGCCAAGCTCTGGCACTGTTACAAAATCACCATGACCGACCCTTTCATCAGAAAATCATCTAAGGGAAGACGCTAAGCCAAATTCCAAATAACCACCATAGCTGAGAACCTGTCTTGGACTTGGAGCCAAGCGCAATAACACAACCAACTCTATGCGAGTGGCAATGTTATATATGTAACACAATATAAAGCTCAGTGTCTTTGGAGCCAACACATAACTCAATTTCGTCGGCGGCCCCACTCTGCCATGTGAGCCCATTCAAACAAGTCTGGTGCGTCGCCTGGGCGTTCCAAACTTCATTGTCAAATTAGGCATCGGACGAGTGGGCTCCACCTACTCTGAGCCAGCCCAACGTTGCAACTATACATCCCATATAAAACCATCGAGTACTCAAACCTCCGAGCGGGTCCCTAGTTCCGCCTATCAATGTTTCGGCCCAAATAAAGGCGTGCCCGCTAAGAGTCGTCGGGGTAAGCCCACCCATCGTAGCCCGACCTTTATTAATGATCGACTTAACAATGTCGTCATCTAAAGACCTCCAAGTGGGGTCCACTGTCGCCTTGCTTCTGATTGTAATATATAAAAGGCTCGCTTAGAGTTGGGGCTCGCGTAGAACCCGACACATGAAGGCCTGGCGCCTAATCACATCCGACTTGGCCATGCCACGTCCGTCAACGCTCACTCTTCCCAGTCGCTTAGACTTGGGGTCCCAAAAAATTCTTCTGGTCTATTACATACAGGATGACGTGGCCCGGTGCTTTCATTTTGTCTCCCAGCACCATCTATTGTGAGTTCCCGACACTTTCCCTTGACAGACTCACTGTAAATGCCAAATATGCTAAGTATTGGCTTCTCCCTCTCGACTCTGTTTTTGACTCCTCTCCGCTTTAACCTTACTCCCTCTGCACAATGCACATAGCATTACTCTGATCCTCCCACAGCCCTTCTCAGTTATACTGTGAGCGTAGCACTACTCCAATCCTCCCACAGTCCTTCTCGACTGTATTGTGCACGTAGCACTATCCTCTAATATGAACATGCGAGTCCCTACTGAGCTTTAGCACACCTACAATACATACATATGTAAACAAATGTTTGGCATTCGCAATGAACAGAGATTCATCCCCGAGATACACTCGAAACAAAGTGTTCTGCAATATATATATATATATAAAGAAACGAAGGCCTTGGCCTAAAATACATCAATTTGGCCATCTCTAGCCATATGGCCTCTCTCGGCCCTCAAACACTCTTTGTACACACACTCTTTCATATCTCTCCCCTACATGCATTTTGGCTTACAAAATATATACAAAAGCGAATTCTGAACCAAAATTAGTTCAAATCCACAAATTCTTCAACAAATCCCTATCTCTAGATCCACAAAATCTTCTCATGAATCCAACTAATTCTGAAATCTCTCTAACTCTCCCATTACTCTCGAGATCTCTGTTTTTAGAAGAGATATAATTACATTAATTCCTCACATTAAATCATTTATGTACCATTCTCTAATAAGCATAGAAAATACAACAAATTAAATAATTCCACACTTAGGGAACCAACTCCCTTGGTAAATGGAAGAACCCCTAGCCTAGTCAAAATACATTTTGACTTGGAGGTAAGATGCTCCTACATCATACTCCCAAGGTTCAAAAGCTTCATTGTCTCCTGACCATGTACTTTCATAAGCTGATGTAATCCTCCTGGATCCCAAACTTTGACTTGCAGTAAGTCAGTTATTCTGTCATGTTGTTGTCCCAATGTTACCTCTTTCTTTCTCCCTGGTTTCCAGACTTTATGTTGTAGTTTCCCACTGATTTTGTTGATGCAAAGTTCTTCGGTTAGTTGCACTTTTCCATGGTCTATCTTCCTTTGTCTACTGCATCTTTTCTGCCTCCTAGATGGTGTCCTCATCAACGTCCACAATTCTCCAATTTCTATCTAGCTTGTCCTCTGGCTTGTACATGTTTTGCCAATCCTTGTTGTCACTGGTCTTCTTTCTTGATTGTTGTTGACTTCCACCAGGAATTCGTAGGGTTGTTGTCACTTCCAACTCCTTATTCCTTTGTTCAACAGAGCTATATGTCTTCTGCTGCATGCTTTTGAGTTGTAAACTTAAATTATTTACCTGTTCCAATAACTCCATATCCTGCATTTTGTTAAAATAACAAATTTTCCACAAACAACTCATACCTCTATACAAAGTTTCCTCTAAAGCTTTGTTCCAATTATCTTCTACTATCATAACTTTCGATGCCATGCTTACTTCCTTGTAGCCTTGCACAACTTCCCCCAAAGTTCCTTGTGCTTCTTTAATCGAAGTATCTTTGAGCCAACTTATCCTTTTTTGCATACCTTCGCTCTCTTGGCAGTTTTCTCCATTCGCATCTGCACATTCTCCTATTGTTGTCTCCTCCTTTAAAATGACAGAGTTATAAGTTTGCTTTCCCTCGCATTTCTTATTTCCTGCGGTCACAAACCAATCATTAGTTTTAAAAACATGAGACTTTAGAATCTCTGCATATACCTCCAATGCCTCCTCCATATTCATTATTGAGAACATGAAATTGTTCATCAAGTTCTCATATGCTTCTTCTACTACAACAGCTTCTTCCTCTTCCTACTTGATCAAAGTTTCACCATCCTCGTCAATTTCATTGGAAAAGGTAAATGTCTCCATCTCAGACATCTCAAATAAAAATCCCTCTACCTTAGGTTTTTCTTTCACGACTGCATTCACCCACTGTTTGCAATCTCCACCTTGATTGTCTTCACGAGACAACTTTGCCTTCTCTATAGCAATACTTAATGACTGCTCTCTATCTTCACCTACAATACCTGCAATCATGCACCAATTGTCAGATTTAAAAACATAAGGCTCTTTAGCCTCAATCTTAATGTCTTTATTGCTTTCTCCTTCTCCAAGGATTGATCCTTGTTCAGGTTCACAATAGTGAACTTCTTGCCCACACTCAGCTGCTCTGAGCTTTCCCTTTATCCTGGCACATATTCTCTGCCTCAATTTCCTCTGCAATGAAGGCCATCTCACCTTCTTCTTCCTCACTATCCAGCCATATCTCTAGTCCCGCAATAGTTGTCTCAAACGATTGAATTATGCCTTTAACTCAATCATCTCCCTCTCAAAATCTTTATCACTCATCCTCCTTATGCCAGCTGCTTTGGCATTTTACTTTGACTGATTCTGATTTCTCTTCTCTAAATCCTTATCATAGCCATCAATAGCCATGCTTTCCGCTTTCTGTGAACACTCTTTGTCCACTTCTTGTGAGTTGCAACAAGCCTCCTCTCTTCCTCTATCTCTATCTTTGTCTCTATCTCTGGGCAATTCTACCCACAATCACTGTGGAACTGCCTGCAACAACTTCTACCCAACTTCTACGTGTTGGAAGTTGTCTTGTTCCTTTGGTCCTCTGTAGTAGAACCTCTTCCTCTTCTTTCTTTGAGCATATCTGCTCCTCAACTTTCAAAAGTTGTCAGGCTACTACATCTCCAACTGCTCACTTCCTCCTTTGATAACTTATGTTGTCCTTATCTTCATCAATTCATCTGTTGTTGTTGAGTTTTGTCACAATTCTCCTTCCAAAAATTTTGCTTGTTATATGGTTGCTACCTCTCCTTGTTCCACTATCTGCAAACAAACTCACACAAATTTCATACATGTGACAAGATCTTCTTCAATCAATTATTTGAATCCATTCTCCCTGCTCCTATATTCTCAAAACATTTTCCTTTGTTTCTCAGGCCAATTCTACTCTACTTCTTCACAAGTAGCCATCCTCCATGTCTTCACGATGCTTCATTCTCAATTATTAATTCAAATTGAAAAACAAAAACTTTACCTCAACCAGATCCAATTTTGCCTCAACTCCCTTTTGCTTCTGATACCACTTTCCTTAGAAAATTTATCTAACCACTACTTTATTTCTTTGGTATCAGTTACTCCAGTACCACCTGATGCAACTCCAGTCACTTATCAACGAGAAGCCTCGCTTTTTTCCACGATCTTTGCCCTCACTGATTTAAATCCACAACCAGATTCACTTAATCCACAATCCCAACTTGCTCTATGAACTGTCCTTCACAACCAAGTTCCTCCTCAATAGCCGCCAAAGTCAAGATTTGTTGGTTATCAATATAGATACCTTACAGGATTCAAAAACCCTACTATCAAATCTCTTTTAATAGCTCCCGAGGCAAGCTTTGGCACCGTTATAGAACCATGTAACCGACCCTTTCATCAAAAAATCATCTAAGCGAAGACGTTGAGCCAAATTCCAAAGAACCACCAGAGCTGAGAACCTGGCTCTACCTTGGAGCCAAGCGCAATAACACAACCAACTCTAAGCAAGTGGCAATGTTATATATGTAACACAATATAGAGCTCGAAGCCTTTGGATCCAACACATAACTCAATTCCGTCAGCAAACCCACTTTGCCACGTGAGCCTATTCAGATAAGCCCGACAAGTAGCCTGGGCATTGCAAACTTCATTGTCAGGTTAGGCATCAGTCGAGTGGGCTCCACCTACTCTGAGCCAGCCCAACATTGCAGTTGTGCATCTCATATAAAACCACCGGGTATTCAAACCTCCGAGCAGGTCCCCAGTTTCGCCTATCAATGTTCCGACAAAAATAAAGGTCGCACCCGCTAAGAGTCGTCGAGGTATACCCCTCCTAAGTGGGGTCTGCCTCACCGCGTAAGCCCGCTCTCTGTAGCCCGGCCTTTATTAATGATCGACTTAACAATGTCGACGAGTAAAGACCTTCAGACAGGGTCCACTACCACCTTGCTTCCACTTCTAATATATATAAGGCTCGCTTAGAGTTGGGGCTCGCATAGAACTCGACACTTGAAGGCCTGGCGCCTAATCATATTCGACTTGGCCATGCCACATCCGCCGACACTCGCTCTTCTTGATCGCTTAGACTAGGGGTCCCAAACAATTCTTCTAGTCTATTGTCTCCAGGATGACGTGGCCCAGTGGTTTCATTCTGTCTCCCGTCACCATCTATCGTTAGTTCTCGACACTGTCTCTTGACGGACTCACTGTCAATGCCAATTACACTAAGTATTGGCTTCTCCCTCTCTGACTCCTCTCTGCTTTAACCTTACTTCCTTTGCACCATGCGCATAGCATTATTTCGGTCCTCCCGCAGCCCTTCTCAGTTGTACTTGTGCGTAGCACTACTCCAATCCTCCCACAGTCCTTCTCGGTTGTACTGTGCACGTAGCATCATCCTCTGATATGAATGTGTGAGACCGTCATGAGCTTCAGGACACCTACTATACATAGCTAGATAAGCAAATGTTCAACATTCGTAGTGAACAAAGATTCATCCCCGGGATACACTTGAAACAAAGTGTTTTGCAATATATATAAAGAAACAAAGGCCTTGCCCTGAAATACATCAATTTGGCCCTCTTTGGCCATATGGCCTCTCTCAGGCCTCAAAGCATTCTTCTCTCTGTACACACACTCTTTCCTATCTCGTCCCTACATGCATTTTGGCTTACAAAATATATACAAAAAGGAATTTTGAACTAAAATTAGTTCAGATCCACAAATTCTTCAACAAAACAAATCTCTAAATCCACAAAATCCTCTTATGAATCCAACTAATTCTAAAATCTCTCTAACTCTCCCATTACTCTCGAGATCTCTCTTTTTAAAAGAGATATAATTACATCAATTCCTCAAATTAAATCATTTATGTACAATTCTCTAATAAGCATTAGAAAATACAATAAATTAAATAATTCCACACTTAGGGGCTTGGATAATTCCACACTTAGGGAACCAAGTCCCTTGGTACATGGAAGACCCCCCAACCTAGTCAAAATACATTTGACTTGGAGGTAAGATGCTCCTGCATCAACGGTCAACTTTGCAACATGATGCATTGATAAGACAACAAGATGTGAAGTTGTGAACCACACTCTGCCACTGATTACTTGCACTACTCGGAGATGAGTGGTGGACATCTTCTACAACTTGCTTGGGCTGTAAGAAAGTAAAATTATAAAGTTAAGTGTCCCTGACTTAATATTGATTAAGTCACTGGGATTGTGAAACATCTAACCACCCTTATTGAGGCTATATAAAAGTATTTGGAAAATTAATCAATCAGTTCAAATTGTTCTCTCTTCGAATTTGCTATTGTGTGAATCTTACTTTGTATGTGCCTTCTGATACTTTCTTCCTCAACATCCTTGAAAGCAGTTTTCATTTGTAACTGAACTGAGATTCTCAAGTCCTCTTCAACCTACTTTTGAACCTAGTAGCACTAAGTAACACACAAATCAGCATGTTATCAACACGGTGGAGTCCAAATCAATAATACCATGTATTGTGACTTACACTAGGGCCAATCAAGTTACCACAAAGTGACAAAGCAGTAGCCACCCTCAACAAGACCTACTTGATTATCTAACCTAGTCCAAGCCTCTATTGTGATATTTTTCATCAACTATAGAGTTAGAAGAATCTCTCCTTGTAGCTCCTAGGCCCTCCTGAGGTCTAGTCATAACCTCCTAGCCTTGGACTTTCTCTTGAGGGAATCATTAGACAATGCATCAGTGCCTTCCTATTGGCTATGGTCCACCAAGTTTTCGGCACTGAGCAGTGCATGAACAATGAGACACACAAGGGGGATGCGCAGGAGCACCCCCAAATTTTAAGGAAATTCAGGGGATATGAGGGGGATGTTGGGGTCCCTAGTATAGTGGTCCTCATCTCTGCAATTATAAAATATAAAAATAATAATGATAAAATCCCAACAATAACAATTCATCCCATGCAAATTCATCATAGTGCAATCCAAAAGAATTGTTATAATCCTGCCAATCCTGAAATCCTGAAAATTGTTAAGTCTGTTAAATTCTAAATGGGATATGAAATTCTACTTTCTCCATATAAAAGTATGATGAGGTCAAAAACACTCTCAAACATCCTGAAACAATTAATGGGATATACATTCAGCGGGGGATACTGCAATTAGAATGGTCTATGGCATTCTCCTTTATCTTACATTTTCTATCCTTGTACTTTAAGAATTTAATGTTACCATTAATTACCAAGGGCATAGAATTCGCAAAGCTTTATCCCTTTTTTTCTATCTTCATGGGTTGTTAGAAAGAAACCTAAGTAGAAGTGCTCAGTTGCGCCCCTTCTAAGGAAGGAGGGATGCTCAGACATCCCCTTTTTGGGGGCGTGTCCCCCAAACAGAGGAAACATTTCCCCATGTGTTCCCCAAGTTTCCCCCAAAGGGGCATGTGGGGAAACATTTCCACAAGCATCCCCCATCCCCGGAGCATGGGAAATGTGGGGGGCACACCTCCCCCCCTCCAGCCCTCCCCCACCATAAGTGGATGCATCCCCGTGGAACATTGCTTATTAATGGATGACACAATAGATAATTTTGCCCCACTTTTTACTTCCTCATCTTGACCTAATGACATTTTGACATTTTGTAGAGATTTCTTTGTCCTTTCTTTAGTGTAGTTCCTTTTTGCCAAATTCTAACATTTATCAATTTTAGTTTGCATTTGGAGCAGCTATTACAAAGGGAAATCCACTGTTGTCAGTGCCATGATGTTGAAAATTATGGTATCCATGGTCGGTATTTTCATCTTGAAAGATAAATGGAAATTTAAATTTTTAAGTTTGCCTCCAAATCTATTAGGTCAACTGGGCCCCTAAGTGGCACCCATTCGACCCCCAATTGAAGGCTATATAAAGGAGATCATTTCTCCTCATTTGGACACATCAACTTTGTCTCATGCATCTTTGATCCAACGAAATTACAGGATGGCCGAAATTTAAGGAGGAGGCCGAAATTCTAGGGAGGGCTGAAATTTCAGGAAATTGATTTTTGGCATAGCACTTGATCACAATCTTGGTTACTGGTTTGGCTATTACTTTCTTCTATGGTTATTTATGATGTAATAATGAATCTAGAACTCTCTCTCTCTCACATAAGGAAAGATTTATGGGTTTTCCCCTTGTTGGTTTTGCCTTGGCTATGTGTGTAATTTTCTGGTCTCTTGTCTCTTTGTTTCATGTTTACTTTACTATTTTTCATGTTTATTAGTTGATGTTTTTGTAGAAATTAGTCCGTATATTTGCAATTGCTCATGAAGTTTTAATCAAAATCACAAGACACAAACCTACTCTACTGCTCTACGGACATTAATTCACAATTTAAAACAAAAATTTCAGACATGCAAGAAGAAATAACACGCATGCAACAAGTATTTTTATTTGGGAAAAGGAAAATGCTAAAACCCCCAATGTCTGCTTGCATTAATCAAATGAATAGAGATGTATTACAATTGCTTTGCTCAATTGAGCTCACCCTACGAGTGCACAACCTATCTCTCTGCTCACTAAAAGCCTCTGACCGAGACTTAGTCAAATTTTTGCCTCGGGTTGAGCTCTTATTTCCTTGTGTTGTTCCTTGAGGAATTAGCCCCTATTATTTAGGAAATTCCTCTAATTGAATTGCACAATTCCTTAGGCTGATCATCTGACTGCATGCAACACTTGTACACTCAAGTCTAGTCTACAACTGATGTTACAATGCCTTGGAAGCTCCACCTCAACTGGGTAACTCAAATTCTCTGCATGCACTAGCTATTTTGAGTTGATTGATCAGTTAACCGGATGCTCACTAAGTTTGACTGAAGTCCCACTGCTTCACTGACCTTCCACTAGTTCCTCCAAAAGTTGGAACTAATTTAACTGAAAACAACCTGAGATAACTAACCTTGATTACTACAAATTAGCAATCACACATGCAGAACTGAACTCTAACTCCTCCAACTCGAATTTACTGAGTAAAGTGGGTGACACAAGCCATGTCACACAAGTTAACATCATCCAAGTTGTCTGCTGATGTGGAAATTCAAATTTTCTCAATTTAATCAAGGTAAAATCAAATTGGAAATTTCTTGCTGCATTTTTCAACAGTTTTTCTTCTGTATAACTGTCTAAATGATATTAGATTTAAACGCTATGTGAAACTAATGTTTAATTGATCATTGAAGTAGTTATCAGGTAAAGAAAAATTTTATTCTAGCGAGTGTCCTAGAAAATCAACACATGATTCATCTCACGAGACACATTTACTTTTGTTTTGATGTGATTTTGTATCATCGTGTCAGAACTTACGACTCAGGACAAATATCGTATTTTCAGTATCAATGTATGATGTACCACTTGACATCTTATACATCATAAGTATCAGTTTCATTTTCTTATTTATGTAGCAATGCATTTGATTGATGTTGATGTTGTTTTATATGTTAAAAATTTGAAAATAAATGATTTTTTTTTCATATTTAAGTTTCCCAATATTTTCTTATATTAATTTATTTTTCCCGTTATTGCCAATAAGTTATATTCCAGAGTCCAGACCCTCAGTGATAAATTTGTTTAGACAACTAATGTAGCATATTTTCCAATCTACATTTGTCCCTCCAAGACCATTATACGCATGCATGTACATGTCACATGAGCACAACCATACAGATGCACAGGCACACACAGAGTTAACTTTGAATTTTATATAAATAATAATAATAATATAATTTTATGGTCATGGCCAAGCTAAACACCAAATTGGTGTATCAGACCCCCTGGTTATGTGGGACAAGGGACCCCCTCCATGTAGCAATTTTGACTGCTAAAGTCTACGGAGGTGTAAATACTCAACCCCCCTCTGGATTTAACCCGTGACTTCTCCTATATACTCCTAAATCTATTCTTGCTAGCCCATTGGGTTGAGTGCCTTGAACAGTTGAACTTCATGCAGGAGGTCTTGAGTTCGATTTCTAAGCTGGCTGCATCTGTTGCATTTGCATGCCTCTGTTGATGTCCCTGACCAGTGACAGGTCAGTTGCTGTAATCAGCGCCAACAGCTTTGCCCTAGGTACCATCCACAAATGCAGGGATGTGCCCAGGAGTTTCCCTGCAAGGTTTTCCTAGGGGAAAAAAAGAAATCTGTTCTTGCTGACATGAATCCTCTATAGCATCCATGTCATACATGCGAACATGCACAACCATCAATGGTGTGATCCAGTTAATAAGTAATGACTGTCATAGTAATTACAGGCATAATGTCAAAATTTTGGCATTGACCAATCAATATCCTCCACATTCTTTATTCCCACGCAAACCATTCCGCTTGATTGTTCTGGCATGTGTGTATCCTATTTACTGCACTAGATGGAAAACTGCAGGAATGCAGTTACATGGGAATACACATAATATTGTAAATACAACAAGGAGAACCAAGTTGAATAAAGCCAGCAAGAGAAAAGACAGCTAGACACTTGAAATCAAAGTTGCCAGAAAGGATTAATCCTAGTAGCATTCTCAACCACCAGATCACAGCATCATCAATTGGAATAAATTTCATTTTGTTTTATAGGAAGTATTCTAGGTCAAACATCACTAGGGTCATGAAAATTGTTGGTAATAGCTAAAATTATAAGTCACTCAAAGCAGAGAGAGGTTCTTTAATCTCCGAAAGTCATTACAATTATCATTTCCTTGATCTTCTTCACTGTCAGGTGAACCCAACTAAATGAAATGTGTAATGTAAATAAAACACTTTCCGATTATCAGGACAAATCCTGTACTCTTGCACACCACTTCACCTCCAAATGTTTGATCTTTTGCATGGATATAAAGTTCAAGCAAAACTCAGTTGCATCTATCATCTGAATCATCAAAAAACGGTGTCCTGCCTAGACTGACATTATCAATTAAAGATAATTTTTTCATACTTATATAAGACTACCACAGCATCACTCAGTCACACAGCTGGATTACAGAGTATTAGTTTGAGACCTGAAATTTCCCACAATAAATGTGAAGTATTGACGTATTAGACAATGTATATAAGAAAACCTGCACCATGTTTATTAACTTGCAGGATGCGCAACAGCTGTGAAAAATAAGGTATTGAGCAAGCCGAAAGTACTACTAGAAATACTTAAGTCTAAATTCTAAATATGATGCACTATTATTAAACAAATCCAGTCTTTACTGTGTAGCTTATTGGTTACTTGATGTCTTACACATTTTTCAGAATAATTGCAGTTTCTAGGAAAGGCAGCGCCATTGCCAGATTTACATAATTAAATAACCAAGAAAACCAAACATCTTCCATCCAATCTAAGCTTAAAAGACTTAATTATACAAAGTTCTAAATCAAATGTCGTAAAACTGAAAGCACAGAGTTCTCTGCACCCTAATCTAACTAAAGCTGCAATGAAATGAATCTTAACTGCAATGAAATGTATCATTAAGATTCATATCAATTGAAATGTCATATAATAAACACCGCTTAGAAACTTCACTCAATTTAGTAAATAACTCGAATTTCCTGCTAAATAAATGAACAACCTTTAATTAACATAGGCAGGTTCTTTGGCTAACATAATGTTGTTCTGAAGCTGATTTTGGTGCAACCATCTACCATTGTGCCAACTTTCATTAATGTTGTTGTATACTAAACATATCCATATGCTGGGTTCCAGCAGAATCGTCATTTTTTTTTTGCAGACAGTTTTGTGTATTCAGGAGCATGTCATCAACAAGATAAAGAGCAATAGAGTGCAGCTAGTCAATCACAAAAATAGGCTTCTAGAAGAAGATTGGCTCCAAATGCCTGAAGAATAGTGAATGTTATCAACTGCCTCCAGTATTTAACTCGAGAAAACATTACTAAGTTTAGTGAATGACTTAAACCCTTGCCAGTTATATCTGCCATTATTATTAGGAAAAGCAAGTCATTCAGTTGCATTAGCATTGTTTTGAAGCTTTTACGACAATGTTGATGGAAATACCTAATGTTGTGTCATCCAAAATTGTTTTGGGCTATCGACATAAAATAAAATTAGGATTAACTGCAACTCTCATGAGTTTTCTCAACACAATTTTATGTATTTAAGAATATGTCAATAATATGATAATTTGCAATAGACTGTAGCTAGCTAATCACAAGCATTATTAGCTCCAAATTTCGGAAGAAGGGCTACTGTTTTCATTTTCAAAGACGTTGAGTTGCTGATCCATTTATCAGACTCAACCCATAAGAACCACAAACTTTAGGAGGTGATTGGTCTGAAAGACGAGGCAAAAAATAAGGCTCAAGCTTTCACTAACTCATAGAAGTACTCATAGAAGTTACGTTGCTAACATCTCTGTAACATTCTCGTTCAGACATAGGTTTTGACTTTTAGAATGCTCAAACACTTTATGCTGTTTCCAACAAAAATTGGCTGCACTAATATATTTACGAAACTCGTAATATCAGTCTCCCAATGCTGCATTTGATAAGATAGCATTACTTTGTAGGAACATTTTTATTGTTACTAACGGTTAGTTAGCGAAAAGGGAGCATCCAACCTACAAGCAATATACTGCCAGGGTTACCCTTCTTCCACCTGACTGCGTTGATGTCCTTACCTAATTGTGGTGCTGTCATAGAACCAATCACCCAACTAGGTGGGCTGCCTCTAGGGACTCTGCCCCCGGCCTGGTGAGGCTAAGTTAATTCAAACGAAACATTACACAATGTTTGAGGAGGAGAAAGCTCACCCAAAGGAACGTTTGGAAGTGACTAAAGTAGCTAGTAATGAATTAACCATCAATCCAGTCCCAAGTTCCCTAGATCTTAGATGCAGTATTATGCCTTCCATTTTATACGAAACTTACAAAGATGAAACAGGACAAGTCTTTGAAAATATTGTACTTTCTCGTTTAAGAGCATGATATTATAAATACGTTTTTCCAGCTAAAAGTACAGAAAAACTTACAGGTTGAAATTCTACATGGGCAAGTGATGGACATCTAAATGACATAAAGATCTCAAGACTCAATGGAGCGCTACAGATAGAAAATTCCCAGAAATTCCCCGACAATTGTTAACCAAAACAGCGCAAAAGGCCATGGCAATGAAACATAACACAAACCCTACACATACAACTAAAAACAGATTCACTAACTGCTGCAATCCAGCCTCAGTTCAAACCAACATTGAAAAGCATGAATTGGCGAAAGACTTGGCGAGGCTGGATTGTAGGAGTTCGACTAGGGCTCAGGAGCAGAAATCGTTGAAAATGAGGGTTTTTTCCCTTCCCCTTTTGACATTTACATTTAACACCAACGGGTTTTTCTATCCGCCCACAAGTTCAACGCACCAGAGAGGGTCTACCCTACTCGGCTACTCAAAGGTCCAAGAAGCAAGCAACCTACTAATTACTCGTGCGTCTGTCTCACTGCCGGGAAATTTGATTTGCCACCGGAGAGTCCGCCTCCTGACCAAGTTAATTCGCCTCGGCAGCCGAGCCAAACAGAGTTTGAGTCAGGGGTAACGGAAGACTCCATTTTTACAATTATAATTCCAACAATCAGTCACATACACAAGCTCTATACATAAAAATAGCTCATTCCAGACTAAAAATGAAAGATTCAAACATCTGTTTTATCCCAGGCAGATGTGATAACATCCTCCCACGTAAAGACATCTCAACAAAATTTTATCGCTTCCGTTTCAAGCAGAGATGTGATAACATCCTCCGTCACTCGAGACCTAATAATCCCCAGTTTCGTTGTCAGGCCTTCTACGCCCTCTCTGTGGCTTGTGGTTGTGGTTGGTATTTATGTGATGTCGATAAATTACAAGCAATACCTTCAGTGACATTTATCCCTATGGGATTTCGTGAATTGAAATCCCATTCACTCCGATACTTCCAATTTTATCCATGAGTTCGGTATTCGGAAAATTGGATATAAGCACATGAATATCTAAATTCTTTCAATTTTTAGATATGAAAAAGGAAGTTTACGAAGTGGTGGCAAAATACCTGCTGCAGAATACAGAGGGAATCTCCCATGTGGGTGTCCTAAACCACAAATACTATATTCGGACTTCCATATCATCCATCATCTATACTCACGAGAAATAAAATTATAAAAACAAAAAATCTATGAAACCAAGGGACAGGAATTAATTGTTAAACCTGAAAGCATTTGGAGATGATATCATCGTGCTCGGCTATATGGCATCTACAATTACAGCAACTGTAAATGCGAGGGCCGAACACAAGCTCCCCCGTTCCCATTCCCTTCGTCACGATCCCTCTGTTTCTCCCTGCTCCTACAAGTCACTCGATTAACCTTTGCCTTCGGTCCCTCTGTCTCGGAAATTACATGATCCCCATAAGGAATATGTAATAATAGCAAAGTCACAAGCAATGAATAACTTGCCAGAGATGAACACCTGAGTCGCCTCCTTACCTTGATATAAGCTGGAAGGCAAATCTAGCAAAGTCACAAGCAATGAATAACTTGCCAGAGATGAACACCTGAGTCGCCTCCTTACCTTGACATAAGCTGGAAGGCAAATCTAGTAGCTATCTGTCCCTTCAAGGCATAAAATAGCATATAATGTAATTCAGGACACTTGAAAGTGAGAGTTGTCTGCCTAACATTAAACTACCGGTCAAGTTGGGGGCAGCGATTTTCCCCAGGGATCAAGTTTTTTTTTTTTTTAATGGTTTTGTCGCATATTCATTTTCAATATTCATATCTATAGAATTTATTTTTTAGGGGATTGGCTGAAGGTTGAGTTTATAGTTGTAAGTTTTAAGAAAAATTATTTACTCAGTGAGATATCGTTGTAAGGATTTTATTTTTCGATTTCTATCTTCATCTTTCTTATAAAATTTGAATTTTTAATGTATTAAAAATAATTTATACAAATTAAATTAATATACATTTTATATATATTTATAAGTTTATATAAATATATTTTAAATCACATTTAAAAATCATATATATTCATAATCATTTATATATATGTTTTAAATCGATTTTAAAAGAAATCATATATAATTCATCATAATCTATTTATAATATGTTTTAAATCGAATTTTAAAGAATCATATATATTTCATAATTTATTTATAAATATATTCAAATTAATTTTCAAAAAAATATAATAAATTAAAGAGTCAAAGGGTATTTGATACAATAATTTTAACAAGATGAATAATTATAAGTATTTTATTTACAAACAAATTTTAAATATATTGGAGGAGATTTAGTATGGCCATTATAACCAAATGCATAATTATAAGTATTATTTGATCGAGGTGTGAGCAAGATTGAGCAGGTCTCGCCTCTACCAACCAATTAATTTGATGATGTTGAAATGGTACTCTGCCACCCTCCACATGAATGAGGCATATGGAGTGGTGGCTTCTCGCATGCCTCTTCATAATGGCATTCATGAAGGTGGCAACAACAACCTTGAAAGGAATGTTTTGGGTTTTCATGTTGGTAAGTTTGGTAATTTTTGTGTTAGTGATCCCTGGTCGATTCTGCCTTGGTTTGAGCATCTCTACAGCGTGGGGGAGGTGCACTTCGCGGTCCTTCACCAGGTGTCGACCAACCACCGTCGCCTCATACCAGCATTCTTTATGATCCTTACAAGAATCGTTTCCCATTCTGGGACAGTCTTCTATCTTCTGGCCTTCTTGATATTGACTCTTTGATTATTGGTGTTGACTTCAATTGCACTTTTTGTAATGACGAAATTTGGGGCTATGGCAGGAAATCTGATCCTATTGGAAATCACATCTGGGAATCCATTATCCAGTACAATTTCATTGACGCCCTACCTGTTGTTATGGGCCCAACCTGGGACAATGGAAGAACGAATAGCTCCTATCTGGCGAAGAGAATAGACAGATTCATTTTTCATGAGCACCTGATTGATAAATTCGGGCCTCCCTCTATGAACATCATTCCGTCCTTTATTTCTGATCATCGTCCCATTACTATCCAATGGAAAAATTCTGGACGCAAATTCGGCTATCCCTTCAAGTTCAATAGAACTTGGCTTGCTGATGAATCTTTCAATATTTTTACTAAGGAAGCCTGGAAGCAATTCCCCACGATGGATAATGTTCCTACTTGGCTTTTCATTGAGCGCCTGCAGACCCTTCAATGGAAGGTCAAAAAATGGCAAAAGGATAAGGCGACCACTAACAGAATGGAGTTAAAATCCATTTGTAAGGAACTGGAAAAATTATCCGCTCTCCTCAAAAATTCTCACATGCCATCCTCCACAAGGAACCTTAGAAAAGAGAAAACAAAATATCCTGAAAGAAGAAGAGGCAATGTGGAGGCTCAAAAGCCGCGCATTATAGCTCAGGGAAGGTGATAAGAACACCAAGTTCTTTCACAGATTTTCAAATAAGAGAAGAGAATCAAATGCCATTTGGGAAATTAAGGATGAGTATGGCATTTCTCATAACACTCAGGAGGCAATTTCCAAGGAGGTTGTTAAATACTTCAAAAGGGCATACAGCGAGGGCTCTGTTTGCAGCTTTGAGGATATTTTTTGGGGCATTGACCCTTATCCCACAATGTTTAATGAAGGCATAAACAATGCGCTCATTGCTAAAGTTACAGAAGAGGAATTATTAGCTACGATGAAATCTTTTCAAAAGGATAAGTGCCTCGGGCTCGATGGGTGGACCATAGATTTCTTTATCCATTTCTTCGAGCTATTCAAGGAAGATATCCTCAAGATGGTCGAGGTCTCCAGATCCCATGGATTCATTAGCCAGAAGATTTCCTCTACATATATCGCCCTTATTCCTAAGAAAAAGCTCTCATCCTCATTCGTTGATTATCGTCCCATATCATTATGCAATGTGCTATATAAGATTATATCAAAGATCATCGCCTCTCGAATCAGGAACACTCTCTCTCTTCACTTGTCTTCTGAACAACACGGGTTCCTTAAAGACAGAAGCATCACTGAAGCGGTGGCCCTCACCCAGGAATGTATACATTCTATGCACAGCAGAAAAATGAACGCGGCACTTCTGAAAATCGACCTGAAAAAGGCTTACGACTATGTGAGATGGAGCTTTATCAGATGCCTTCTGACCAGGATCGGCTTAGATGGCAGGTGTTCTCGATGGATAATGGCTTGCGTGGTGGACATAAATTTCGCGGTCCTCATAAACGGGGTTCCTACTCCTTTTTTTAGAGCTGCAAGGGGCTTACGCCAAGGCTGCTCCCTGTCTCCTATGATCTTCATTCTTGTCATGGAATCCCTAAGCTTACACATCAAGTTAGCAGTTCAACAAGTGAGAATTAAGCCTCTCCCTATCAGTAAGCATAATTACATGTCTCACTCTCTTTTGGTTGACGATATTCTTCTAGCTGCGATTTTGTGCAGGTCCACATGGCTGTGTATTTTTTATATTCTAGAGAGGTTTCAAAGTGCCACCGGAATGCTAATCAACAATCTGAAATCTTCTTTCCACGTCGTTGATGAAAATGCTAATACCATCTCTTATATTTCTGAACTTTTCCATATTAAGACTTTTTCTATTATGAAGGGTATCAAGTACTTGGGCTTCTATCTAAAACCAACATGCTACAGAGTGGCTGATTGGACATGGTTATTGGATCGATTCTAAAACAAAATTTCCTCTTGGGAGTATCGTTGCTTATCAATGGGGCCGTGCCGTCCTCACCCAATCGGTTCTGGTTCAAATCATGGTTTACTGGGCCCTTCTCTTTTATATCCCCCCGGCCATTATAAACAAACTTAACAGGATGATTGCCATTTTCATATGGGGTGGTCAGAAAGAGAAGCATAAATTCCACCTCTGCAAGTTGTCGATGTTGTCCCGCCCAAGAATCATGGGAGGCCGGGGCATACTAGATTTACACTCCTTCAGAAGAGCGTTTCTATGCAAAACTATGTGGAGGGCATTAATGGGGGATTCTAGCTAGAGCAAAACTATCCGGGCGAAATACATGGAGGACCGCGACATAAATTATTGGTTCAGGCAGTGCTCCATTGGGGCCGCTAATGGCTCAATCATTTGGAGAGGGCTTAAAAGAATTGAACAATTCTTCAGAGGAAATTTGATATGGAATTTCCAAACGGGATCCAACATCATTATGGGTTTCGATGATTTTGCAGGTTCAGGGGATTCGATCCACTTCTCCCAACACCTCCTTAGACATTTGCACAATAGGGGGCTATATTTCTGGGCCAGTGTTATCAAGAAATGGGACGGCGCCATCCCAATATGGAAAACTGCAGATGAATTACAGCTAAACGGTGCTCTTACTGCCCAATGGAAAGACATCACCCTTTCATTACAAGCGTGTGGTATCTATTGTTCCAGGAACAGGGATGGCTTCTCTTGGAAAGGACTCAGCGGATCTTCGGCTGTATCTGCTCGACACATATATTCACAGATTATTTCTTTAGAAGCCGATACCTCTGGACATATCTTCCCGCCTATCTTCTGGAAATCTAGCTGCCCGTTTAAAATCAACATTTTTGCATGGCTGGTCTTTCATAACCGCAATCTCACTTGGGAGAATCTCCAGAGGCGTCAGTGGTTTGGACCTGCTATTTTCCCCCTCTGCAGATCGAATTCTGATGACAATGCCCACTTATTCCTTCAATGCCCCCAATCTATTCTGATTTGGCAACAAGTATTTGCTCACTTCGGTTTCACATTTGTCAACCCGCCTTCTATCATCGAGGCTTTCTACATATGGAGTAACATGTGCAAAAGGAAGCGACCGATCCCTTTGATCACCATTTGGAACATCTAGAAATGGCGAAATCAGTTAATCTTTGACTCCAAGAAGAGCTCGATTAAACTGGTCTTTGAATCTGTCCTTCTACTTTACGAAGCACTTGATCTGCCTCGCCTACCAAATATCAAACATGGAGGATCAGTGGCCCACTGATAAACTCGAATACCCTTATGCCTTTTTCGATGGAGCCGCTCAGCTGGACATTTGCGCCTGTGGTTTTTTTATTATTCTAGTGGAAGGTCAAGCTTTTGATATTCATTGGAATGGTGGTCCTGGTACCAATAACAAAGCGAAAATCATGGCTCTGGCTGGTCTCATCATTTTCTCTGATTTCCTGGGTCTAAAAAACCTTCACATCTTTGGAGATTCCAAAGTCACCATTGATCATGTTTTATCCAAAAACCGCATCAGAAATATTCACCTAGCTGGTTGGTTGGACAGACTTGAGGCTATGTGGCTTAACAGGAAGGGCTACACAATCTCCCACATCGACAGGGGGAAAAATCAGAGAGTTGATGCATTGTCTAAACAAGGACTGTCAACGCCGCAAGGAATATGGAGGCTGCAGATTTCAATTGACAACTCCTTCCACCAGATTCAAGAATTTTCTATGCAGGGTTCTTCTTTCACTATTTTATGAATTCTTCTCTGATAGCATTTTTGATCCCCAGCCTTGTCTCTTTTGTTGGCTTATGATCTCTCTTTCTCTGGTTCATAGGAATGCTTATCATTTTTCTATAACAAGACATCCCCAATACATCATTTTCCTCATGCCTACCACATAGCTGATCTGCCTGCAAGGCACATATTCTATCTCCTGGAGGTCTTATGTTCTTCTTTTTTCCACATATTAGAGTTGCCCATGGATCACATCGTTGTATTTTTCATGATGTATTTTTTGGACAATCATAATATAACTATAAATATTGTTGTATTGACCTTTTTATCTTGCCCTCTAGTTAAAAGAAAAGGCGATCTCCCTTTAAAATATATATATTATATATATTTTTATAAATAAAGTGTATATATAATAATTAATTTGATATGTATTTAGATCATAATTTCGAATTTTAATTATTATTATTATTTATTGTTATACAACTTAATAAAACAGAAAATACTACATAAAATAATAAGGATAATAGGATAAAAGAAAGGCATAATAGTATAATTGTATCAAATTATGTTTATAAAGAAAATGTGAGATTGACTTTAATCAAATTAATTGCATAATGTCAATTGTTACATTTGAGACTTATATTTGATAATCAAAACTTTGAGAAGAGCACCTATCCCAATGGTATTCTAATTCCAATCTTTAGATCCAAAGTAGGGGGTTTCCTTAATAAGAAATCATCAATCTTATCAATATATCAAGCCTCATCCAATAACAAAGGGGTAGATGGTTGTAATCATGTCATTAATTCAAAGACACCCTTAGTTCTTATACTTAGGTTAAAAACTCTATAGCGACATGTTTGTGTGTTAGTTTGACCAATATAGTGTATTATTCTAGCTACATAAAATAATAAGGATAATAGGATAAAAGAAAGGCATAATAGTATAATTGTATCAAATTATGTTTATAAAGAAATTCTGGAGGCAAATTCTGACTAGGAAAACTAAAGATAATAATAAAATTGCTTTACACGACTCGAATTCCTATCTTAAAAAGCTTTATGAATCTCCAAATGTCATGGATAACTTTGAAACCCTGCTCACAAAGAAAGAAGTTTTCTCATTAGAAGACATTGATTTTGGGGTTAATCGCTTGGCTGATGGGAAAGCTAAGGACATTGAAGGTTACCAGGCGGAAATCTTAAAAATTGGAGGTCTTGTCCTCATCCCCCATATTCACAAGCTTTTCAATCAAGCGATCAAGCAAGGGTTCCCTAAACCATGGACTCAAAGCCTCATTATCCCTATTTTTAAAAGTGAGGATACAAATAACCCCTCTAATTATCGGACAATTATGATCAACCCTCTCATAGCCAAGTTATATGGTATTATTTTCGAAAGGAAGTTGAGCATATGGCTTGAAAGTGAAGGTAAGTGGGCTAAAGGCCAAGCGGGTTTTAGAAAGCAGCACTCAACAACAGACCACCTTGTTACGCTTAGGATCATTGTGGAGGAATTTCGCAATGATAAATCCAATATCTTTTGTTGCTTTGTGGACTTTAGAAAGGCTTTCGATACGGTTTCTAGAAACAACCTTTGGAACAGATTAGAAGAGCTAAAGGTTCCTTTTGAGTTGAGAGTTGCCGCTATAAGGTTAGATGAGAATGTAATTACCAAGTTAAAGAGCAATGAAGGGTGGTCGAAAGATATTAAGTGTAATATCGGAGTTAAATAAGGTTGCCCCCTCTCCCCTACCCTATTTTGAATTTACATCGACAAGCTAGAAGGTTGTTTAGAGGAAGCAGGATGTGTTGGCACGATCTTAGCTGGGATAGTCATCATCCTTCTTCTCTACGCTAACGATATTGTTCTTCTCGCAAGGTGCCCATCTGATCTTGATAAGAAACTTATACTTCTTAAGGATTGTTGCACTACCATGGGTATTATGATTATCAAATCCAAGAAGGACACTTACACTAATTTTATGTATGACAATAGTAACTTGGAGGAAGTGTCTTCCTACAAGTACCTAGGAATTGATATCCATCACAAGCTCAACTGGAACTATAGCATTGAGAAAAGGATTAATGGGGGATGGAAAGGTTATTTTGGTCTTGAAAATAACTGTAAAAGGGCAAACCTCGTAATGTGGGATAGAAAGAAGTTCCCCTTTGAAACTTTAGTCACTCCGGTTATCTTATATGGATGTGAGGTTTGGGGTTGTAGCATCTCTAGAGAATCCTGGAGAAAGATTGAGAAAATACAGAAGTGGGTCTTTCCCCTATCGAGAGCCTAGCTATGACTAGGCTTCTGTTGTACAAGCACAAACTCAATAACATAGAAGACCATAGACCTCCTAAGCTAGCTTTAAATTCCAGCCAAAACCACCTAAGGCTCAAACGAGGTTGGTATAAAGTAAACCATTGGGAGATCGACGAGAATGTTGCATTGCAAAACATTAAAAACATTAAAAATATTGTTACTTCTAAGTTCAAAGTAAAAATGTGGTGTGAGAAAGATTTAGCAGCTAAAAGAAAATTAA
Source organism: Pinus taeda (assembly GCA_000404065.3). Classification (NCBI taxonomy): domain Eukaryota; kingdom Viridiplantae; phylum Streptophyta; class Pinopsida; order Pinales; family Pinaceae; genus Pinus; species Pinus taeda. Next base: position 8,858 of record APFE030318174.1, on the reverse strand, counting down.
GATATTATAAGGAGGTCGTCAACCCCACCCTATAAGATCAAAAGTATCTCTCTGTTTTAACTAGCTCAAAGAAGAAAATTAATATTGCCAAGATTAGAACGAACTCTCATGAGCTCCATAGTGAAACGGGTCGTTGGGCAGTTCCTAAAACACCATGGATGGAAAGGTTCTGCCATCTCTGTGAGAATACAAACATCGAGGATGAAAATCACTTCCTCTTAGAGTGCCTCCAATACAACCACAATAGATCTCAGTTTCAAAATCTTTGTTGCAATACTGACCTTCCTAGCCTTTTACGTTGTCAAAATTACAGTGAGGTCGGGAGGCTTCTCTCCAAGCTTTTTGAGCATAGGAATAAAATCTTAAATCAAACTAAGTAATTCGTTTCTTTAGGTCTGATAGACCAAAGTTTGGTCTCAGTGGACGTTAACCATCATCATCATCATAATGTCAATTGTTACATTTGAGACTTGTATTTGATAACCAAAACTTTTAGAAGAGCACATATCCCAATAGTATTCTAATTCCAATCTCTAGATCCAAAGTAGGGGGTTTCCTTAACAAGAAAGCATCAATATTATCAATATATCAAGCCTCCTCCAATAACAAAGGGGTAGATGGTTGTAATCATGTCATTAATTCAAAGACACCCTTAGTTCTTATACTTAGGTTAAAAACTCTATAGCGACATGTTTTTGTGTTAGTTTGGCCAATATAGTGTATTATTCTAGCTCATATTTTATGGATGACATGATGGCTTTGATGACCTATACACACAACCTATTTCAATGAAAAGGTCTTAAAAGATATGGTGTTTTGTATGATTGTGATTTAGTGATTCTGAAGGGAATAAGCTAATCTTGTAATAAATTAACAGTTCTTTTTAGAAATCTAATAAAAATTAAGTAAAAAATATAAGCAAAATTGTACCATGATTTAAAGGTGACATGTTTTTGTGTTAATTTGGCCAATATAGTGTATTATTCTAGCTCATATTTTATGGATGACATGATGTCTTAGGTTCATAGTGTATTATTCTAACTCATATTTTATGGATGACATGATGTCTTAGGTTCATAGTGTATTATTCTAGCTCATATTTTATGGATGACATGATGGCTTTGATGACCTATAGACACAACCTATTTCAATGAAAAAGTCTTAAAAAATATGGTGTTTTGTAGGGTTGTGATTTAGTGGTTGGAAAGGGAATAAGTTAATCTTGTAGTAAATTAACATTTTTTCTAGAAACTAATAAAAATTAAGTAAAAGTTTTAAGTATAAGCAAAATTATACCATGATTTAAGGCTTATGCATGGTAGAATAATACCTTAAAACATTTTCAATAATTTTAAATCAATCCAAATCAGCGAAAAAATCAATCAAAACTACAATAAAAACTTTAACTTTTTATACCATCAAATACCAATTAAAAATAATAATAATAACTTAAATGAAAAAATATTATTATTAGTAATTTTTTTTTTTTTTAATTCAAGCAATAAAAATATTTAATTTTATGAAATTTATTATTCTCTTAATAAAAAAATTACTTAGGACATATTTAATAAAGTGATCTAAATAAAATATTTTATTTTATTTATTATAACTAACAAAATTAAATAAAACTCTCACCACCTTAATCATTTATACACACACGGTGTTGTACTATGGTGCTCGAACTAATTGCCTCTTTGATGGTGAACTTGATAAAAGTCAGAACAACATTGATCAACCACAAATGTAATGTGTACAAAGTCAAATATGCTTATAAACTTGGACAACTAGAGCAGCCCACTTCATTGACAAATGATGGTTTAAAAAGCAATTCAATTATTGATAGACTTTGAAATTGATATTAACAATTTGTTTATTATAATTATGTCTTGGGTCGGAAACAATCCCTTCTCATGAACCTTACTTTTGCCTTGTGGAACAAGAAACTACTTATAAAGCAACACCGTTCCTTAATAAGAGGAGATTGAGTGTCAAATTAAAATGCGCAAGTATCATCTTTAATGCTTTATCTAAAGTGTCATTTTCATTGAGGGTTGAGTGTATAATTTAAATACACTAGAGATGAGTCTACATACATATATGCATGTGGGCCCTGTGCCCAATAAAATAAACAATTCAGTTGCACCAAGCACATAGAAAAGATGAAGCCACCATAGTAAAGGTCTATGTAAAGTCAATAAAATAAACAATTCAGTTGCACCAAGCACATAGAAAAGATGAAGCCACCATAGTAATGGTCTATGTAAAGTTGTGGGTCATCTCTTGTTTTATTTTATAAGCTTGTCTAATGCCTCTAGTCACTTTCTTGGAAACCTAGGTACCATGTAAGTCTTCCAATTTAATAAAGAAAATATGAGCATAATGTGCAATAGCATTATGAAGATCTTGCTCGTTGTTGGCCTTTGGTACATAGATTTGAGTTTATTATTAGCAACTCAATTTTGAATATTTATATACTTTTTATGTGCTTTATTTAAAAATTACCAATAAATTTCAAAAGTAGTCTAAGTCTTTCCTAGCTTTAAAAGACTCTCACTTAACAAAGAAAAAAATATCATTCCAATCTTAAGATATGTGGATTGTCCTTATGAAGATAAGATGGGTATCCTAACAACTTTCTACCCAATAAATTGATAAGATTTATTCTCATATAAAATTGATGAGATTTATTCTCATATATTTAAGATTTATTGATAACATCAAATGCATTTTTATATTTGAAAGCAATGTCATTGTTTAGTACTTCCCAAATTAGTTTTATATGAAATAAATGTATTGATAAATAAGAGCAATTCAATGTCTATGTGTTTAGTCATTTTCAAATAAGTTTTATATATATAATTTAAGTTAATTAGATAATATATATATATATATATATATATATATAATATTTTAATTTTTATTAAATGATATAAGAAACAATTATTTTATTTTATATATATAGTATTGTTTATATATTAAAGTAATGACTTTATATGTTTATTGGGTATAGAGTAGATAATGACAGGATGTTTTGTTAAGTCATTATGGTGTAAAGGTTACTAGTTCAAAATTATGTAGGCAAAAATCTAGCCATTCTAAAGGTTGGTGTAGCCCAAGACGGGTGTGACCCCAATGATTTTAGTCTCGGAGGTTAATTCAATTGGTCAAGTCCTCATCATTAAAATACCTTTATTATTGAAAAGTCACAGGTTCAATTCTCTTGATACTCTCGAGAGTTAACTCAATTGGTCAAGTCCTCGTCATTAAAATACCTTTATTATTGACAGGTCATAGGTTCAATTCTCTCGATACTCTGAAGGTCAAGCTGAGCAGATAGGAAGTGATCTCTTTAGGTGAATTTGAATAAATATTATGTAGATGTAATGATCACCCATCACTAAAATCCATAAACCACATAAAACAACAACAATATTTTTATATAAAAATATATTAATTAATGATTTGATATAAAAACAATAAAACAATATGATGATTTGATTAAAAAAACAAATAAAATTAAATAACGATATTTTCAATTGATTAAAAATATAACTTTTAAATCTTAATTTTATTAATATTTTTTTTAAATAGAAATTATAAAATCTAAATGAAATTATTAATCTATCCTAATATTACCTAATTTATTCAAATTAATCTTACCATAATTACCTAATAGGGTGAAAAACCTTTCCATGAGGTAAAATAAATGAATAGATTTATATGATACATCTTGTAAATTATTCGTGAAATGATAATATATAATATATCTTTTTTAGTTGAAATAAACAAATTTAAAAAAATTATATAATATGATTTAATGAAATTATATGATGTTATAATTAATATTAGTAAGAGTAAATTAAAAGAAAAAAATTAATGAAGTTAGATTATGTTATAATTAAAACTAAGAATATATAAAATTGAAAGTCAAAATAAACTGTCATGAAATCATTAATATTAGTGAAAATTTATTTTAATTTAGAATTCCATGTATTAAGAGAGATTAAATATTTTTAGGTAAAAATATGTATTCAAGTTTTACAATTAAAAAAAGGCTTGTTATTTTGAGGGATTCAATTTTTTTTGGCATATGATAAATCCAAAGTTAAGATAGATTGAATTGTTAGGGTGGTTCAAGGAAACTTAACTCGGTCAAGTTATCTGGTGGTTTTCGGGTTCCAGGTTTATGATAACCCATCGTATTATTCTTTAATGTTGCCTATTTAAAGGCAGAAAAACTCCATGTTAATTTGTCCCCAGTGGGCATTGGGATCAAAACAATGGTGTCTTTAGACACCACCACTTCTCTCAGTATTACGTGATCCTAACATTTGGTATCCTAACTTGAGGGGATTGTGAGATGGTTGATGAATGATTGGGACTAGGTTAATCTCCCTAAGTCAAGTTTAGTGGGGGGATTGTCAGTGTGGTTGGGGTAAACTTAACTCGTTCAAGGTACTGGCAGTTTTTGGGCTTTAGGCTTATGACAACCCATGGTATTATTCTTTAATGAAGCCTAGTTAAAGGCAAAAAAATGGATTGTTAGGGTGCTTTAGGTAAACTTGACTTGGTCAAGTTACCAATGGTTTTCGGGCTCCAGGTTTGTGACAAACCATGGTATTATTACCATGTCGCCAAGTCAGGTGACACACCCCTATCCTGGTGGTAGTCTTTCAACCACAGATAGGCAGGTGCGGCACCACAACACTTTTTCTTTTCACCAATACTAGAGTGTATGGACTATGCCTACTTCTCAACACTTAGCCAATTTTCCAATTCTTCAAGTGTTAACAAAGCTGCGAAATAACATTTATTTCAATTAACATTCATCATCATCATTATTCAGCAAAAATCATAAATCATACAAGTATACACAGTTATACTTGGGAAGGGAAACTCCTGTAAAGTCTGCTCGTATCAGTAATATATAACAGTAATGTACAATAATATACAATTACAAGTTTTACAACAATCTTGTGCTACCATCTGCCTTGGTCTGCACAATCCACCAAATGTCGTGTCACAACCTCACAACTGTCAGTTGCTTGTTTCCCACACAAGATATGAGGAAACCTCAAGTTTCCTTACCTTAGAACAATTCTGCAACTTTGCTGTCATACCAGTCGTTTAGCCCTGCCCCGGTCGTTCAGCTCGGCGCATAGTCGTTCAACCTTGCCCAGGCTGTTGAGCTCGGCCTACAGTTGTTCAGCCTTTCCTAGGTCATTCAGCTCGGCCCACAGTCGTTCAGGCTTGACTAGGCTGTTCATCTCGGCCTGCAATCGTTTAGCTCGGCCCGCAGTCGTTCAGCATCACTCAGGGCATTCAAACCCGCCCAGGTCATTTAGCTCAGCCCGTGGTCATTCAGCCTCGCCCAGGTCATTCAGCTCAACCTGCGGTCGTTCAACCTCGCCCAGGTCATTCAGACTCACCCAGATATTTCAACTCGGCCGCGGTCGTTCCGCCTCGCCCAACCTATGTTTTTCTCCTTATGTCTCCCAAACTCTATGAAACTTTAGACCAAGTTTCACCTTTTACATTTGGTCATTAATTGATGCCTTGAGTGCTCTCCATCGTGGCATATATACCCATGTCTCCACCCTCAAGTGACACGACCGTTCACCCAAGTATGGGTTGGCCTGCCCATTCTACATGTCGGCCCAACCCCTCTGTTTAGTCTGTTGGGTCCACTTAAGTTAAGTCGACCTTCACACCATCACACATCTTGGGCCGCCTCTGTCCATCGCACATGGGCACCCTCGTCCATCGCACAAAATCGAGAACGCCACCACATGACTCATCGCACATAACCGAGAATGCTTCCACACGACTCGTCGCACATAACCAAGCTCTGGCACCCGTCGCACACATGGGCGTGCCCGACTCAACTCGTCGCATAAAACTGAGAAGTCTACCCACCGTCGCACATAACCACGTTCGAGCGCCCGTCGCACATGTGGGCGCGCCTGACTCAGCTCGTGGGCGTGACACTAGGGATAACACATTGGTTTTCAGGTTGACTAGCCATTAATTCGGTCAAACAACTAAAATTATTTTGAATTTATTAAAGTATAACTTTAAACATTATTTTTTTATTTTCTAGAATTATCTTATTAATATTTATCTTTAATTCTATTGGCTTACAAATTAAAGATGTTATTTCCCAGATCTTCGTAACTTGTGACTGTAAGAATTTACAATTTTATAGGGTAAGTTCCTCAGACAGAACACCAAAAGGACACCGCTCACAAACAGATCACAGATCAATACACCAATATTTTGACGTGGTTAAAACCCTCAAAGAGGGAAACAGTCCATTGTCTGTGCCAACGTGGGCACTACAGGCAATTTATTAAAAGAATGAAAATTTGCATAAGCTTCTCTCATGCACGGTTAACCTACAAATGACCCTCCATGCGCTTTAAATAGAATTCATGGACCAATCGGGTGTCAAGCCACAGATCAAGTGTCGGTAATACCGAGGAGAGAATGAACCGTCGGATCACTACATATCGTGC
>APFE030318155.1:8465-21905 GCA_000404065.3 Pinus taeda | reverse complement strand
CATTAGACTTGTTGGCATAATGACTAACCCAATTCACTCTATTAGCATAAATATAATAAAAAACATGCAATAAAATAATGAGAATGGTGGATTAAGTCGAATTAGGAGGTTGGATGAGCCCAAATAATCATCCATTTTTGGGGCTCATCATCACCCCCCTACTAAAAGTGTTGCTCATCCTCTGAGAAACCAATCTATCTCCTCATTTTTGATGGCCTTGGTGGCCTCCTGGTCATGCCAAGCTTCTAAAGTGATGTCCTTCTCTCTGTCATGAAACCATGCTTTTCTCTTTGCTTCTTCCCACTGCCTGTGCTTCTTTTCCTAGAGAATTCTCAACTTCCTGTAGAACTGTCTCGGCATCCTGTAGAACTGTCTTTGAGTCCATTATCTGAATTCTCTCTCTTCCAGTGAAGGTTTTTGGCTTCCTCATTCATAGGTGATGGACATCCTTGAAGGAGGCTCCTCCTTTTGTTTAGCTTTTGTGTCCTCAATGACAATTTGCTTCTTTGACTGCGGTTTGGGGTCTGCCAGTTCTTATCTGCATGCCCTTTCTCGCCTTAAAATATAGTGGAAGCTCCCTCTTTCACTTCTTCTTTAGCTTAGGAGAGGTACTTACAGCGGCCAGCACAGCTGCTGCCTCCCTAGCTAGGATTTCGGCCGATTTCTCCTTCTGCTGCCCTTTCCCCAGACTTCCTGTAGAAAGTCCTGTAGTGGCTGTTTTCTGTCTTCCTGTATAAACAATTCTCTGTCTTCCCGTAGAAACAGTCTGCTAGCTTCCTGTAGAACCAGTTTTCTCTGATTTGGCTTGCTTGGCTGGGGGTGCCTTCTCCTTGACCTGTGTTGTGGTTGCCTTGGGTGTGTCCCTACTTGTTTCTACTTTTTTTTTTTTTAGTCCTCTCTGCCCTGATTTGCAACCGTTTCTCCCTTGGCATTTGTGTTTTTATTTTACTCCTAGCTTTGGTATGATTTTGCAAGTATATTCAATCAGATGGTGGAAATGGTGGTGAAAGGAGATGAAACCAGTGGAGGATGGAAGAAAAGAGTGGTTGCATGCCTCCTCAACAGACTTCAAGCTTCAAATCCATCTTCATAATTGATTCTGGCCCGCCCAAAAGGCTCTACAGGATGTTTCTGGTAAAAATACAGAACTTCCTGTAGAAAGTCCTGTAGCTTCCTGTAGAAGGTTGAACCATGACTAAATTGTGTCTGGATCCTGAAAAAAATGAGTGTTCATGGAGGTGATGGATGTGAGGATGCATGGGAACTTGGTAGGGACCCTTCTGCTTGTGTTGGGAGGCCCCCTTTCTACATTGTGTTCCTGCAACCTACAATAGTTTCCAAGGATTAAACTATTGTTTCTTTTTTTCCTCTCCATTTCTTCCTTCTTTTCTTTCTTACTTTTCCTCTTGCTTCTCCTGTGGCTTGTCCTGTGATGGCCTATCCTGGGTCTTCTTACCACTGCCTTTCTCTCTTGCCTCCGCGTGTTTCCTTCAATTTTGTGCCATCCTCAATTAATGATTGCAAAAGAAAATAGGGGATGTTTAACTTCTGTTTTGGAGGTAAATCCATCCTATGTCTGAATTCACTCAGCAACTGGAAATGATAGCTGTAGACAATACTGAACTGCCCCTCACAGGTAATGTATTTCATGATTTGAAGGCTGACCTTGCTCCTAAAAGGATGTAAGCTGGTTGGTCTGGTTTGGTGAGAGTGCCCTGTTTCAATGCTCCGAGCAGAAAGGGACTGTTGTTTTATGTCTTCCTCTTTTGATCCTCAGGACAGGATTTCTCAGGTGTTTGTATTTCAACTTTGCACCAATTCCCTGGTTATAATGCTTTTGCTGCCCAAACCCGACTGTCAAAAGGGAATTAGGCTCCCACAGACAGAGTGCAGAGCTTAATTTTCATCCTCATCATGCATACAATCACATAAAATTCACATTCTTCATGCACAGGTTAACCCTCACAGTGGTTTATCGCTTCTAGCAGATAATAGAAACTGTGGAAGAGAATTTGACATAGAACCAATTGAAACATTCCATGTAACACACAGGAAACCTACTATTCTGGATTCACAGGCAGACTTGTTTCATATTTTTCACTTCAAATGAGATAATTCACCACCTTTCGAAAATTAAGCATGGGGATGGCATGTTCGAGCCTACCTCTCTTCGAAACTCCAATTTGTCGAAGAAAAATCCAGGCTTTTCTGCCCTGGAAGGCTGTTTTCTGTGTTTCCTGTAGAAACTTCCTGTAGAAATGCTTGTAGAGCGCGACAGGCGGGAATTTTTTTAAGAAACGGCAGAAATCTCGAGAAACCAGGTAGGAATCTTGCAGAGGACCACTGGTTAACTGATCTGGACGTGGTGGACTTATGCTCTAGTTGTGCGCAGTTGAACAGAGGGTGGTGAGAATTTCAGTCGAGCATCATTTAATTTCAGCGTGATTTATGTGAGAGAAGTGGCCAAGTGTACATGGCCACATGCAACTGGAAGTGTTGTTCCTGAACTATGTGTTTCCCCCCTGTAATCACTGCCGTGAATTGAACTGAGGTTTAAACGGCCAACACTCCTGGTTGCTTTAATTTTCACCTATGTCAGTTGTCCACATCTACTGCGTGAGTTCCGGCTGAGTGCTAGAGAAGGAAATCAGCTTAACCTTGCTATATTCGTGGCTTAATTCCACCATTCCATTCATTCATGCAGTTTTTAAATTAGATTTGTGCAATAGAAGAACGAGTTTCAGTCACGTACCTGAAGTCAAATGGTTGTTGTGAGGTGTTGTGGCTAGTCATTGCTACATGCACTGGATTCTTTGGTTGCATGAGGGCTTGGCTGATGATTTTTGGTTGTTTTCCTTGTGTAGGTGTCCTCTGGCTGGATGCATGCTGCAGAAGTTCATTTCCATGTTCAGATCTGCACCTTCAAGCTGCTGCTGCTGAATTTTCACCAGACCAGAACTTGTTTTCGCCATTGCTCCCAAACGATAGATCGGATCGATCTGAAAATTGTTGAGATGTTCCTATCATCATGATGCACCTCCCATAGAAAAATCGGGATCAATGGATGCACATATTTCGAGAAAAATGGAAAATGGCTGAAGATTTTAGAGGAATTTCTCGGAAACTGTGCATCAGAATCGGTTAAAAATGCTTGGGTAGGCTACTATCACCCATGTGCATCTCCCCATGAAACAGGTTTTGAAACGGATGCACGGATATGGAGAAAATGCAAAAATTTCTGAAGGAGATGGAGGTTGATTTCTCGGAAACTATGCACCAGAATTGGCTGAAACTGCTCAGGCATGTTGCCATCACCCTTGTACAATTCCCCATAAAACGGTTTTTCAAATGGATGCATGGTTTTCAAGTTAGGGCAAAAACAAATTCTGTTCTAGTTATTTTTGCTTCAAGGCATTTTGCAGTTTTGTTGCATGGTAAGAAAAGTGAACTTGGGCTGTGATGCAGGTATGGAGATGATGGAGGAGGAGTTTGAAGATTGCAGGAGGACTTCTGAACCCTTGAGGAAGCTACCATGTTTGTCAAACCACCTTTTTGAAATCCATTTCTAGCTTCCTACAATTTATACAGGAACTTCCTGTAGAAGCACAATGTAGAAGCACAATGAGGTGGAAAAATGATGGAGAATGGCGAGGGATGGACACAAAGGTGCTTGCAGGCCTAACCAACAGATTCCCTTTTAAAATTGAATTTGGTTCGTCCAAAGGTTCTACAGGATGTTTCCTGTAGAAATTCAAAACTTCCTGTAGAAAACACAGTTTTGAGGAAAGAAGCACAATGATATGGGAAAAATGATGGAGAAGGGTGAGGGATGGAAACATGGATGCTTGCAGGCCTCATGGATATATTCCCGACCTTCAGGTCCTCTTCAAAGATCAATTTTGGCTCGTTTGTAGGCTTCCTGTAGAAGACACAGAACTTCCTGTAAATGACACAAAACTTCCTGTAGAAGGCATAGGATTTCCTTTGTCTTTGTTTTGAGCGATCCTCCCGACCTGCAACGTCTTTGCTACAACCTGCAATTATTCAATGCAAATTAGGTTTATTTTTCTTTTTCTTTTTCTCTTTTTTTTTTTAAAAACAACTAGGGTGCCTCATGGAGGTTTTCACCCTAATTGCCTGCCCTGGGCGCCTCCAAGAGAGGTTTTCACCTAGAGATCTTATTCTTTTTTCTTTTCTCTTTTTTTCCAACCCATTGACCGCCTCATGGAGGTTTTCAATCAATGAGCCAATCTAAGGTGCCTCCGAGGAGGTTTTCACCTTAGATTTTTCCTCTTATTTCCATTTTTTCATTTTTTTTCTTTTTTCTTTTTTTCTACCCTACCCTACTTGAAAAACAAAATCTTTCTCAAGTATAAGAATACTTCCAATTAAGCCATGTGCACATCGAGATTAGAGACAAACTGATGTGGAGGCTTGAAATGTATGCTTTGATAGCTAGCTGGACTTCAGAGACCAAATGATTTGACTTTGAAGAGATCAAGCATAACTGAGGAAGAGAGTACTACTGCAACTTAGTGACCGTCTGAAACCATATCTCAATATAGCTCTGATATCCTTGGTCCTTTTGTTGATATGGATCATTCTTCATGTCACCTTCTACCATGACCTTCACATCTTCCTCTTTTTGCTGATTTTTCTCTTGAATACATGGAGGATTTGATGGTAACCATGAGGGAGCTCTCTCGATCTCTGATTCTGATGTCTTCTCTTCATCAAGCGCAACCCATGGTTCTTTGATCTTCTCTTTTGTATCTTCTTCTGCTGGATGTGGTCTTTCAATGATATCAATATAATCTCTTTTTTTCAATACTCTTCCTGAACTATGGTGAATATCATTGAGCTCAAGAGGAGTTGTTTGGAAGTGTTGTACCTCAGCTTTGTAATTGGGTTGAGCTACTCCAATGTGTGGGTTTGTAAATGGTGGTTCCCCACTATATACTTGTTGGGCCTATCTATTATTTGGGTTCGGGTTTGGTTGAGCAGGCATTTGGGGTTGCCTTAGTGGAGCAGGAGGTAATGGTTGCAATTGAGCAGACGGTGGAGGAAAAAGAGCGGGAGGAGAGTTGTACTAGGGCCTCCACCCCTGATGAGGTGCATTCCACTGAGGTTGTGGTTGAGCATAGGGGTGAAATGGATGAGCAGCTGGTTGGGCATGACATGGATATGTGAAGGATCAAGGAGGAGGCGTGGACCAGGAAGGATGAGCAGGGGGCCCAAGAAGGTATAGAAGTGACTTGGTTGGGGTTGTAGTATGCCTAAGATGTCCCTTGCATCTCCTGCTGATATGGTCTAGGTCCATGTGGCCTCCTTTGGTCTATGTAATAGGTCTGCTCAATGACTTTTGTGGCCGCTTGGTATACAACTTTAAGTCTGGGCAAGGAAGGGCACTTGTCTGTAGAATGATATTCTTCACAGATTGAACAAACCGTTGTAGATTTCAATGGGCATTCATTTCTAAGATGCCTCCAGGTGCACCTAGGAGAAAAAATGGCCAAAGCCCTCTCTACTTCCCCTTGTTTTCTTTTGATATGCATGGCAAGAATCTGTCACATCTCACTGTTGAAGTCTTCGCACATGTTTCCAATTTCACCTTTAATGGATGAGTTGGAAGAAAATGTACTGCTCCTAACATTTCTGTTTTCAGTCATTTGCTCCAGAGAAATGTTTTCTTCTTCTTCTTCCCCTATAGGTTCTTCAAATATGTCTGGTTATTACCTAAGTGTGTTTCTTGATTGCAGCCACTGAAGAAGAGAGAAGGTTGGCTATGTGAAGCAGTGGGGGTGTTGGGCAAACATTTTTCTGAATTATCTCTACTACTATAAGGCATGAAAGGAAATCTTTTTGGGTGGTTTTTGTTTTTTCTGCTTGTACCTGCAAAACTGAAATTGAATGAACAAACAAATTGCAACTAATATGAAATGAACTTTTTGAAACGAAATTGAAAAATTGAAATGAAAGCAAGGAAATGACTAATCTACTTTTGCTAGAATGGAAATTGTAGAATTGAAATGAAAGCAAAGAAATGACTAATCTGCTTTTGCTGAAATCGAAATTGCAGAATTGAAATGCAAGCAGGAAATGCCTAATCTACTTTGCTGAAATGGAAATTGTTGAATTGAAATGAAAACAGGAAATGCCTAATCTACCTTTGCAAAATTGAAATTGCAGAATTGAAATGAAAGCAGAAAATGCCTAATCTACTTTTGCAGAATTGAAATGAAAGCAGGAAATGCCTAATCTATTTTTGCAGAATTGAAATTAAACAACTACTCTACTTTTGTTGAAATAAACTACTTAGCAGAATGTTGCAGTAGAAAATAGAAGAAAATCAATAATCACAAAATAATCTTACGCTTCCCCGACAACAGCGCCAAAAATATGGTGAGCACCAATATTACAGCAATAATGTTGCAACTCCTAAGGCTTCCTTCTTTACTTTTATCAACCCGGTACTTCGTAACAAACTTGGAAGCGACAGTGATGTATGCATAAGTACTAGCTCTTACTGTAGGCTGTCACTTGGTCAGCTGGTGCAAGATCTCTAGGAGCTTAAGCCAACTTCTATGGATTCTCAGAAGAAGGTTTTAATTGTGATGAAAGAAAGCTAACTCTACAAGGACTATTCTACTTGCAGAAAGAGAAGGAGAACTAAAATTTAATGCAAACCCTAACAAACCGTAGCAAACCCTAATTTACCTATTACCCTACTTTTGCAAGAAAAGAGATGGAAACTGATGAAAAGAGTGTTATTGACCACTGAAAAGGTAAATTTCATTTATTCAAGCTACTTCTGAAAAGAAATGAGAAGAAAACATTTTTTGTGCTTTTGAGTGTTTTTATGTGAAATCATTATGCTTGTGATTTGTCTGGTTGTGATTGTGCAGAGGTTTGGTGGTGAAGGAAGGTGGAGTTGGTTGTTATAGAGGTGGAGGAAGGTGTGGATAGGTTCTAAGAAGCCCCTAGTATCCTTTTGAATACTTTCGTAGCGGTCGGACTTCGAAAAATCACTCACAGGAAGTTCTACAGGAGGCTGCAGGAGATCTATAGGAGGATCTACATGAGGAAGCCAAGAGCTATATTTGAAGGTTTGAAGGTGGAAAAGTGATGGGAAAGGTGAACTAAAGGCTAGATAAAGGTGTTTGAGGTGTCTAGAACTTGTCAAGGAAGATCAAGAATGAATGTGATGGTTGGATTTGTTCAAATGGCAAGAAAGAAACTTATGGAGAAAAACGCAGAAATTAGGGCAGATTGGTGAAATGTTGCGAATGACTTTGGAAAATCTATGAGAAGTGAGCTAGTGTTGGTTTTTTTATGGATGGATGGTGAGCTGAGATGTCCTGCAAAATATCTGCACATTTACTTATCAAAACTGATCAAAGAAAGCACTAACTATACCATGAAAACAAAACTTTTTCTAACATGACCTAATTCTGACCTACAAATAGAAAATGTTGAACAGTAACCTGTGAACAGAAAATCATGCGGAGAGAACTATGGTAAAAGAACAAGAAATGATCTAAGCAACTGAATCTGAACCAATATATCAATTTTTCCAAATCAAGTTATCACACTAGCAATTGCATGGAAGAGAAAAACCTGTGTTTTTGGTGGTAGCAGAAGTGCCTTGACCTCAAATCATAGTCTCAGGAAGGGAGAAAGGAGGTCATGGCCTTTTGTTGGCCTTTTTGAGTCTTATTCTATCACTGCAGTAACTTGCTTGAGTAGATGAAACAAAAACAACTATGCTAACCATCAAAAGTAACATAATCTAACAAGGTAAAATAAATCTATGCAACATAAATTAACTCATGAACTGAAGCAAAAACATATAAGTACATAGTAAGAGGTGCTGGGAAGCTTGGATTGGGCCCTAACCCAAGAGAATCAGCACTATGGAATAGATCAGTGCTGGCTCAAAAACAGTTTCATCTTCATTACCAAAAATAATAGTCACATTACAAGAACTGTTCTAAAAATATAACTCGAAAATGAGCTAAACACAATGCTGCACAAAAGTGCGAAAATTTACTAATGACTGGCTAAAATCCAACTAAAAAAACTAAGCACCTAAGCCTTGCTATTTATACAACTTGAGCCTCCAACAACTCTCCTAAAATCAAGGGGCTCAGCTTCCCAAAACTGCAGATAAACAACAACCCTTCTTTACTTACTCGGTTGCCCCTTAGATGCACTCATGTGGCTGCTTATGCTCCGAGTTTGTAATGGATAATTTGAGGTAAGGGTTCATAAATGAAGGGGACACCCTCCTACAAATCCTCTCCCTTGTTATTTCTCTAATTTGGCTGCCAAATGCTCATTAAACCTTTGATTTTGTCTCAAAATTGACCAAAAATCTGCATAAAGCACACATTAGACTTTTTGGCATAATGACTAACCCAATTTATTCTATTATCATAAATATAATAAAAAACATACAATAAACTAATGAGAATGGTGGATTAAGTCGAATTAAGAGGCAAAATGAGCCCATACAATTACCCATTTCTGGGGCTCATCAGTTGGGCACCCAAATCTAGTGAAAATGTTATCATTCAAGAACTTTATGACAACTTGATGGTTAGAATTCTTAGTGGGTATAGCCTCAATCCACTTGGTGAAATAATCAGTGGCTACCAAGATACATTTGTGCTGGCCACTGGAATGTGGGTTGATCTCACCTATAAAGTCCAAGCCCCACTGCTAGAAAGAACCATTGGTGTGTACTGGCTTCAAAGGTAGATATTTTAGCTATTGTCTTCCTGCAAACCTCTGACATTTGTCACAAGACCTCACAAAAGAACACACATAAGAGAACAGAGTAGGCCAATAATACCCAGCTCTTAGGATCTCGTGAGTTGTGGTTTTCCAATAATGATGCCCTCCACAGATGCTAGAATGAAACTGGTGCATGACTTTCACAGATTGTCCTTTATCTAGACATCTCAAGAGGATTCCCGATGAGTCTTTCCAATAGAGTAGGTTTTCATTAATGCAAAATTTGGCTAATCTGAGCTTAATGGCCTGGGCTTGACTTGAGCTAAGTCCTGGACTTCTAGCTTCTGCAGAAAATGAACTATGCTCGAATACCATTCACAGGTGGCAAGATTTTCAGCCAAATACTGATTATGCTTTTGCTCTTCTATTGCTTCCTCTGTTTGCTCATCACTTGAATTTGAACCCATGCAATTGATGTCTAACAAGCTGCAATTTTCCTTAGCCATAAGTTTAGCCAAGCCCTGGCCTTTGACAAGCTTGGTGGGCTTCACCTCTATGTTAAACTTTATAAATTTTGCGATCCATTAGCTCTCTTTCCATTGATATCCGACTGAGTTAGAACATCTTTTACTGAGGCCGAAGGTACATATGCAATCACTTTGGAATGAAGGATATAAATTTTGAATGCCTTTAAAGATTTTATGAGAGCATAAGCTTGTTTTCAATAAGTTCATACCTTAGTTCAACATCCCTTAGAGTTTTGCTGAAAAAGGCCATAGGGTGTTCTATGCCTTCATCATTTTTTTGCAACAGAACTGTTGCAAGTGTATCATAAGAGGCAAAAGAGAAGATATAAAACTCCTTGGTGTAATCTGAGTTGATTAGAGTGGGAGATTCCATGATAGCTTGTTTGATGGCCTTAAAAGAGCTTCTTGCAGTATCTGTCCATTTTATTTCTGATCTTTTCTTCAGCATGGAAGTGATGTGCTTCACAAGCTCTACAAAGTTTGGAATGAACCTCCTTACAAAGTTAATCTTACCCAGGAAAGATTGAATGTTCGTTTTTTATCTTGGGATAGGCAATGTTTGAATTGCTTAAACTCTTGCTGGATCAATTCTCACATCTTCAACAAAAACAGTATGTCCCAGAAGTTTTCCTTCTTCTAGAGCAAACTGTGACTTCTTTGGGTTCACAGAAATTCCAAACTGTCTGCACTTTAGAAAAACATTCTTGAAATGCTACAAATGGTCCTTGTGAGTGTTGGAAAAGACTGTTATGTCATCAAGGTAAATAAGGACAAACTTGCCATTCTATCTCACAAGGCTATGTCCATGGTCCTCCGAAAAGTAGCCCTAGCATTCATGAGTCCAAAAGGCATCTTAGAGTACATGAAAGTGCCCCAAGGAATAGTGAAGGAGGTCTTTTCCTGATCTTCTGGATGTACAACAATTTGATTGTAACCTGAAAATCCATCTAGGAAAGACGTGACTCTAGCCCCTGAAACATTTTGCAGCAAGTGTTCCATCGTAGGCAAGGGGTAGTTGTCTTTTATAGAGCATTTGTTCAGATTTCTGAAGTCAACACAAAGCTTGATTTCTCCATTCTTCTTTCTTACTACCACAAGGTTAGCTATTCACTTTGAATACCTTAGGGGAACTATGATCTTGGCATCCAACAACTTCTTGATTTCTTTCTCAATCAAAGGCAATGAGAGAGGGTTGATAGGTCTTAATTTCTGCTTAAAAGGGATGGTGTTCTTCTCTAGCGGAATATTATGCTAAATGATGTTTGTGTCATAGGTCTTGAGATCACTATATTCCCAAGCAAAAATATTAGAAAATTGCTTCATCAAGGTGCAATACTCAGAATTCTGGGCAGCAGACTAGTGAGTGGACATATTTATGTACTTTGAATGGGCTGGAGTCCCTGTATTATGTTTATGAACAACAGACTCAATTTCTATTTTGGTAGGCTTATAAGGTACATCATTATGATCAAACAGCTTCTCTAGGGGCACCAATCCTTTGGGTATATGGTTACTAGGCAATTGAATAATGTTGTCCTAGCCAATCTAGTCCTTTAGCTTGGATTGGTTGCATTCTTCATTGGTTTCGTTTTCTTGGTTGATGTGCATTTAAGAAAATTCATCAACGACTTGTAAAAACCTGTTAATTTCATCATCATCTTCAAAAACTTTCCAGTATTTGACATTGTCAGGCATAGATGGTCTATATTTCACCTGAACTTCATAAGTCAATTTAGGAGGCAAAGGATGAATAAACGTGCTAGCAGACACAACAAGGGAATCAACGAGCTGGTTCTTCATTCTAGGAATGTAAGAAATGCTGAAAATATTAAAAGCGCCCTTAATCTTCCATACCTTATCTTTGTATGCTTTTAGCCTTGGATGATTTTCTTGGAAAGTTTTTTTGACCTACTGAATGATAAGGTCTGCATCTCCAAACAATTTCAGACCTTTGATGCCCATTTCTTTAGCAACGTTTAAGCCCAATATCAAGGCTTTGTACTCTGATATGTTATTTGTGACCCGAAAAGTTAATTTTAAAGATAAATGAATGCATTCCTGTGTGGGGGACACAAGGACTACACCTTCCCCTGCAGCTTCCTTAGAGCAAGCCCCATCAAAGAACATGTCCCAAATCTGTGGGCCTTCTTCCTCTGTGATCTAGAAAACTGGTTTTTTAAGCTGCATGGAGGTCAACTGGGATTCTTCAATCTGAAGAATACAAGCTCCAAAATCAGTGTCGACAGCATAGATGGGATGATTAGTGGGATTCTTTTCATCGCTGATTATATAAGCCAACTGAGCTTCCCTATATAATTTCTTACTCTCACCTCCAAAAACTGGGACAGTAGCATAGGACAGATAATTTTGCAATGTTACACCTAATCTCTTGATCCAACCTCTGGAAAGCAGCATGCCAAACTTGGGGGGTACATCTGCTACCACAATATCCATCATCATGCTCTTCATGGGCAGCTGAGACAAAGTGGTGGCTAGGTCCTTTATTAATCCCAGACATTTCAGTTTTCTAGAGTCAAAAGAAAATAGGTCATGATAAGGCTTGGTAATGTCAAGACCCAATTCATCCAGGACATCCTTGGGCATTAGTTTATGGTTGGATCCTGTGTCCAGAAGGCAGTTATGAAAGATTTTGTCATGAATAGTCAGTGAGACATAAAATGATGGGGAGTTGTCTTCACAATTTTCAATCATTGGGCTGAGAATAACAACTGGTTTGTCATCTTGTAGAATTACATAGTCAGTAGAGGCTTGGATGGCTTTAGGCTAAAGGGCCTCGAGGATGGATCTTTTGAAGGACTCATTCTTTACTAGTTCAATCAGAGGTATAGGTATTCTTAGCTTTGAATTTGTGATTGAAAATTGAAAGGAGAAGGAGACTTGTCAAGGCCTCTTACCTCGTGAGCTGGAGCTTTGAGGATGATGGGATCAATTGTTGCTCGCTCCTGCTTATTAGCTTGTTGAATAGGAGTTTCTTTGAATAGGAGTTTCCTTGAAATCCTTCCTTATCCTCCTTCCCTTTACCATTGTCTCTAGCTTCTCACGAGTCTGTCATTTCACTCTGGTTTAGAGGACATTCTTTGTATAGGTGTCCATATTCGTGACATTGTCTGCATCAAAAGGGAATATGTTCGTAATCTAGGGTTTGTTTCCATACCTCGTCTTGATATTCTAGCTCTATAAATTCCAACAATGGTTCTGTTATATTCATGTAGACACAAATTTGTGCGTAGTAGGTGTATTTTCCTCTCCTGGTTGAATTGGCCACTTTCACAAAACTCCCTATTGATTTTCCTATACCTTCTAGTATCTCTCAATCCCAAAAATCCACTGGAAGTCTAAACAATATGACACACACTAGGGCGACCATCAGCTTTTCCTGATCGGGCTTATAAAATTCCTCCTAATGACACATAAAGAGTTTGGCATTGTAGTAGAAGTATGGGTCATTCTCAAATATCCACTGCTTGTCTTCGAGGTTGGTGAATATCACTATAAAAAAGCCTCTTGCCCCCAACTTCAGATCTATGTGTCCTTTTGACTACCATTTTTGATGTACCCATTTGTTAAGTTCCTTCTTTGAAGGCCAAGTCCCAATGAACTTACAGATTAAGGTGTGGTCCTTCATATACTTTCGATATGTTTCTAGTTTGTTATTCAGGATTACAAATCTCGGTTTTTTAATGACTCTAGGTATGCATTGTCCTTTGAATATGTTTTGTCATTGAGCCCCAGTATTGACATGCCATTGACTCCACTGTTTCCGCTGATTTTCGCTATTGTTTTGCCTTACGCACTTGTTTCACGTGATGTAAGGTTTTTGTAGAAGGGGACTTGCCCCCC
This sequence comes from Pinus taeda, assembly GCA_000404065.3. Lineage (NCBI taxonomy): Eukaryota > Viridiplantae > Streptophyta > Pinopsida > Pinales > Pinaceae > Pinus > Pinus taeda. The sequence continues at coordinate 8,781 of APFE030318155.1, read as the reverse complement.
CACGTGAACGCTCATCCCCACCATCAAGACCTGTAAGGTTCATGTCACCTCTGCCAAAATTAGAAGATACTCAAAATGGTTACAAGGTTTGCAAAAACCCTAACTGTAAGCATTTTTCTCATAGTTTAAACAACACATAAATATGAGTTCTTCCCATTTTCATAAAAATAAAATAAACATAAGCATATAATAATAATAAAAATAAAAACAGTTATTATTGAATAATATAAATATAAAAAAATTAAATAAACTAAGACTATATATTTCCCCACACATATTAAATTGAAATTGGTTTAAATAATATAAAATTATATTC
>APFE030318140.1:1886-30523 GCA_000404065.3 Pinus taeda | reverse complement strand
TGTCTTCTTGGGTCTTTGGGCACATTTCCTTACTAAGTTTGAAATGGCTAGCAAAAGGTGTACTAACTGGTTTTTGCATTGTGCATGTTAAATCTTTTCAACACCTTTTGTATGTACTCATTCTGAGACAATGTTAATTTACGATTTTTCCTGTCTCTAGTTATTCTCATACCAAGGATTTGTTTTGCAGCCCCCAAATCCTTCATTGCAAAAAATGAATTTTCCAATTTTCTTTTGAGCACATTTATTTCCTGCATGTTAGACCCTACAACAAGCATGTCATCTACATACAATAACAATATAATATAGCTGCAATCATTTTGCTTTTTCAGATAAACACAATGATCAGAGTGACATCTAGTATAACCTTGTTCAGACATAAACTTGTCAAATTTTAGATACCACTGCCTTGGAGCCTGTTTTAAGCCATACAAGCTCTTCTTCAACCTACATACAAGTTTCTCCTTCCCTTTCACTTCATATCCTTGTGGCTGCTGCATATATATCTCTTCCTCCAAATCCCCATGGAGAAAGGCTGTTTTTACATCTAACTGCTCAAGATGCAAATCTTCAGCTGCAACAAGACTTAAAATAGTTCTGATTGAAGTCATTTTAACAACAGGAGAAAATATTTCATCAAAATCAATACCTTTCTTCTTTGCAAACCCCTTCACCACAAGTCTAGCTTTGTACCTCCGTTTTCCTCCATCTTCTTCCTTCAACCTGTAAACCAATTTATTCTTCAATGTAGTTTTTCCTGCAGGAAACCTGACTAAATCCAAAGTCTAGTTATGCATTAAGGATTCCATCTCTTCTTCCATGGCTACCTCCCACTTCTTCCTGCTTTCAACCTGCATTGCTTCTTCATAACATTCGGGTTCACCAGAATCAGTCAAAAATAAATAATATAATGAAGGAGAGTATCGTTCAAGGGCTCTACTTATCCTGGTAGATATTCTAACACCACTTTCAAGTGTTTGGGGTGCCTGTTGCTGTTGTGGTGGTTGTTGCTGTTGTGGTTGTTGATAATTATTATTTTCAGGCACCATCACTTTTCCTGTGATATCGTCAAGCACTGTGTATTCTCTATTTTCTTTTTCATGTTTCTTTTCCTGCAACTGAGTCTTATACAAGACCTTTTCATTGAATATTACATCTTTGCTCCTAATGATTTTGTGATTTTCATAATCATATAAGCGATAACCAAAATCATTAACACCATATCCAATAAAGGTACATTTCTTTGATTTTGCCTCAAGCTTTGTTCTATTTTCTTTGTTAATGTGGACAAAGGCTTCACAACCAAAAGTATTTTAAAAAGAGTAGTTTACCTTTTTACCTGTCCATGCTTCCTCTGGAACACCACCATCCAAGGAACTTGAAGGCCCTCTGTTTATTAGATGAACAAAAGTATCTACAACATCTACCCAAAACTGTAAAGGCAATCCTGCATGCAATCTCATGCACCTTGCATGCTCGATGATTGTTTTGTTTATCCTTTCTGACACACCATTTTCTGGTGGTGTTCTTGGGACTGTCTTCTCTATGTGAATTCCATGCTATGAACAGAACCTATCAAACTCTTTACTGCAATATTCACCTCCATTATTTCATCCAAGACACTTCAATTTCTTTCCTGCTCAATCTCAACCAAAGCTTTCCATTTCTTGAAAGTATCAAATACATCAGATTTATTCTTAATACAATAAATCCAAGTTTTTCTAGTTGCATTGTCAATAAAAGTAACATAATAACGAGAGCCACCGAGAGATGATACCTGAGCAGGTCCGCATATATCTGTATGCACAAGCTCCAATTTTTCATTCTTCTTTTCTTTCCCAACTCTGAGAAATCTGACTCTCTTCTGTTTTCCATAAATGCAATTCTCACAGAAGTCCAAATCAACATTCTTCAAACCCGACAACAAATTCCTTGAGTGAAGGATCTTCATCCCTTTTCCACTCATGTGTCCAAGCCTATGATGCCATAATGCTGCATCTGCTCCTTTGGAAGTTAAAGCATTAACAGAGTTATAAATACCATTGCATAAATACAATGTACCAACCTTTTCGCCTTTTGCTATTACCAGGGCTCCTTTGGTGACCTTCCAAGCTTTATCTGTGAAAGTTGTCACACAACCTTCACCGCCTAACTGCCCTGTTGAAATCAGATTTTTCTTTAGATCTGGAACATGCCTTACCTCCTTTAGTAGCCATTGGTTTCCATTCTGCTGTTTTACAAGAACCTTACCCATTCCAACAAATTTACAGGGTTTATCATCACCCAAACGAACTTGTCCAAAATCTCCTTGAACATAGTCATGAAAGTATTTCTTATCAGGTGTGGCATGGAATGAGGCCCCTGAATCTACCACCCAGGAATCAGTAATAGTTTCGAAAGAAAGAATCAAAGCATCTTGTAACACCTCACCTGTCACATTTGCTTCATGATTGTTTTCTTGCTATGCATATCCTTCTTTTCCCTTCTGAGATCTACAGTCTTTCTTTGGGTGTCCTTTCTTTCCGCATTTCCAGCACACTATCCCAGATCTGGACTTGGATCTGCCTTTTCTTGATTTACTGCGATATTCGGAGCTCTTTCCTCTTTCCATTTTTCTTCCCCTAGACTTTGCACTCAAAGCATTACCTGATGTCTCACCGAAGCTTTTCTGTCGCATTTCCTTGCTAAGGATAGCAGCGACAACATCATCAAACTTTAAAGTACTAGATCCAGAAACAGAGTTACTCATGGCCATTACTAAACCATTCCAACTTTCTGGCAATGAGCATAAGAATAACAGAGCTCTAACTTCATCATCAAAGTTTATCCCTACAGAAATTAACTGACTTGTAACTGTATTAAAATCATTTAAATGATCAGCGACAGATCCACCCTTCGACATCTTCATATTAAATAAATGCTTCATAAGAAATACCTTATTTGACGCCGAGGGTTTTTCATATAGTTTGGCTAATGCCGACATTAAACCCTGTGTTTTCGTTTCCTTTGAAATATTAAATGCTACTGATGCCGCTAGGCACAACCGTATTATTCCAAGTGCCTTACTATTGAGAATATCCCATTTTGTGTATGTCATACTTGTCGGCTTCTTTGTCTTTCCGCTCAATGGTAGGTACAGATCTCTCTGATACAAATAACTTCCATCTACATCTTCCACAGCTGGTAGTTTTGGCCATTAAATTTTTCGACCCTAAACCTACCATCTTCCACCATTGCTCCCACTCAAACCAGGAATCCTTCTCTCCTGCGAGTTTATCAACCAAATAGACTTTCGGATTTGATACCAATTGTTAGAAAATTATATATTACAGAGCAATGGAACACATAAAATATTGCAAAAATATAAACACAGAAAACGCATAAAACAAGAGAGACACAGATATACGTGGTTCACCCAGTTTGGGCTACGTCCATGGAGAAACAGCCAGTCCTTCTTTTATTATATTATCCAGCAAACTGAAGAGATACAACCTACAATAGATCTGATGTAACTCCCTCTTCTCTCTCAATCTCCTCTCTCTTCCTCACTCAGAATATAGATCTACATAGATGTGATACAATTCCCTCATATATAGTGAGGGGTTTCCTTCTAGGGATAAAAACCCTAAATTAAACATAACTTCTACCATCAGATCATCTGCCTAATGAATGGCCCAGATTGACTAGAAATTACTAGACTTCTACAAGGAAAATTTTCATCTATTTTTAGCTTCAGGGGCGCTGCCCCCGAACCCTCGCTGGGGAACAGCTGGCCCCTGGACCCCCCAACCAAGGGGGATTAGCCCCCCCAGACCCCCACGGGGGGGACAAATCCCCCCCCGCAACCCCCCGCATGGAGGGTTGTACAGTGTTCTTGGGGTATACATTTGGCTGAAACCTTTGAATACAGAAGATAATCAGGCTCCACACCCAACAATTTCACCATTCTGGGATTTTTTCAAAATCGCTTACATGGCTTGAAACCAAGTTGCAACTCTTGGATTATTTCCATGAGAAATTCTCCATGAAGTGATAGTCTACCTTGTAGCTCTTGCTTTTTTCCTCCAAGTATTTCTATATTCTTCTCAATTCATATTTTTCCTCTTGTTTCTATTGATTTATGACTTCAAGCTCTTGAAACCTTCCTCTCTTCAAAGGTTTGCCCATGGTTGTCCTTGTGTAGCCAAGAAACCTACACTTCTATATTGTGAATAGAAAAACACAAGAATTTAACACAAAGCAGAAAATGTGTTAACGATTCCTTTTCTTAACCAACTATAAAACCAACATGATCCAAAATCAAGAATAATAAAACGAACTTAGTCTTTTCTCCATTTTTGAATGAATTCTATAATTCTCAATTTAATGGCATTAATGTGAAATTACCATAATATTTATAAATCAACGTTAAATTGAATTTATACAATCAAATTCACAAAAATAAAATTCAAACTGATATGATAATGGGCTTCACCAAGCATTGGCTACATCTTCGAGTTCACACAAACACCAAACCGTTTCAATAGTTCTCCTTCAAATATGGCTCCCCCTTTTACAAAAAGGGTTGAAATCTAGCTTCTCATATTAAGTGGCTCATTCTCTTACAAGGAACTCACAAAAACTTTCTCCCAATTAAGAGGCTTCAATTCATAAGAAAGACTAGTACTTGCTTATTCTTCTTCAAAGAGTTTATAAAAATATCTTTAAAAAGCTTACAAAAAGTATACCACACTTTTACAATTAAAATTGATCCTTTTATAAGTTACGAGCAATTATTTTGGACTCTAATGCTAAAATATCATCGCAAATGTGTTGTGATTCAAATATCTAAATAAAAGGAATTTCTCTATTTAAATAAATCTAATATCATCCACCTTATAACATAAGTGAGGTGCATGGTATGGTGGTAAATTTGGTGTGATTCTAGATCATGAGTTCAAATCATTTCAAATCTATTCCTTTTCGATTTTCAAAACAAAAAGGACATAAAATATAAATCATATTATTCCATATCTGTTTGATTTTATGCATGTCGTGCAATGGTAAAGTCACTTCAAGGTTGGACTGAAGGTCATGGGTTGAAACCTTGTTGTTGTAGATTCAGTGCAATGTAATTTTGATTCACTAACTATCCTTGCCACACAGGATTTCTAGAAGATCGATGTGGTAGCCTACTGTTGGTCCATGTGGTAGTCACATGTCAATTTTTTATTGTTGACCAGTTGACTAGCTCGGTGAAGTGTCGACATATCATTGTGCTACATGTCAACTTCTAGTATGCCATGTGTCAACTCTACCACTTTATAGTGCCACATGTCAACATCTAAGTGTGGCATGTGTCAACCCTACCACCTCATATTTTGATGTGTTGGCATCTGAGTGTGCCATATGTTAGCCCTACCACATCATCTTGCATGTGTCAACATCTGAGTGTGCCACATGTCAACCCTATAATCTCACCTTGTCACATGTCAACATATGAATGTGTCACATGTCAACCCTGCCACTTCATCTTGCTACATGTCAACATCTGAGTGTTAGATATGTCAATTCCATGTTGGGATATTATTGTGCCACGTCTCATGTTTGGATTGGGGCACATGTAGAATTTGTATATAGGTCTAGTCAGCATGGTGACATCAATGTTGCATCTTCCTACAATATTTTCCCTGTATGGCTTAAAATTTGGCATGTCATAACTTTTGCATATGGTGTCTATTTGAGTCCTTGAAATTGCGTTAAAATTTTATTTATGAGATCTTTGACATGAGCACATTTTCAAGATTTTAATACCATCTAATTTTCATCAATATCTCAAATCTTCCAGGAGATTGGGAAACTACAATACTACTTAGCTTTTGCACTAATGCTACATAGTTCTTACATTTGGCTTACTTTCTTATTACAGATAAAAATGACAAATACAATAATATATGAACACCTTAAGCTCAAAATAAATATTAATCATTTCATTTTTTCATTTCACGGTTTTGTCCAAAACTTCAACTAGCCATATCTTTCACATATTAATTCCTATTGACCTCATTTAAACTACATTGAAAATCTCTTTGAGAGCTCTTCGTTGTGTTTAAACCAACTTAAATTATTATTAGTGAAAATCCTCTTGTGTTATACAAGATTTACGATTGCAGACAAAAGTATCTCCCATAGGTTTGGTGGCTAACCTAGAACAACAGAGAGACAAGGAACCCACTTCTTTCCTTAAAGTAAATTGATGATGGTATGAAGCATACCTAGAATCCGTCACGGGCTTCAATCCTTATTTAGCTTGAATGCTCCAATTCCAGCTCTGATTTCCAAAATTAGAACCTGCATAGTCAGATAACACAAGCCAAGAAATTACGAGATTTGTGTAGTATCATCTATATACTCTATTCAATAGATCCACATGGTATTGAAATATAATAAATAACAACATCACATATAGGAAAACAGAGAATTATTTGCATTAATATAATTAGAAGGAGTTTACAACCATAAAAAGGTGTTGATATTATAGAAGAGCTCCTCCAAGGCTGACTTATCCTTTCCTTGTCACAATTGTCACATATACCTGAAATGAAACCTCTCACAACAACAACATAAGGGTAGAATCACTATATATATTATATATATATATATATATATATATATATATTATATATATATATTATATAATATATATATATAATATATATATATATTATATAGGAGTGGGGTAAGTTGCGAGTTCTTATCTAATTTCCAATCTAAGGTTTTAGATCCACCTTTGATGCGAGGATGGGATCAAAGGATAAGGGATGGAAACTCCAAAGTAAGGTAGGATATGAACCAGATGTTTTATCTGAGGTAAATGATTATAACAAATTCTAGAAGCTTCTGGAACATGAGGCTTCCATAATCTCTCTCTTTTTCCTAAATTTCTTGAACCAACGCAAGTGCAAAAGGGATCAACCTGTAGGTGATCAATGTAGGTCATAGTGGAGCAACATGTAGGTGAATGTCATCCATCAAGAGGCCAGGGAGCGTTGGCCCTAAAATTGGATCATATGATGCATTTTTAGGTAGAAACTCTGGAGAATGAAAGATACATGCTTAGGAATTTGTGCAAGATGATGAAAAGGGGGAATATGATGTTGATTGATCCCATTAGGAGTATTATTGACCAGATGTGACAAATGGCCTATAAAAAATTACCCTAAAGCACAAAGTCATAAATGATGACTGATGACTGAAGTTATTTACCTTGTGACAAGTCAGGATCAAGAACATCCAGTGAGCTTCATCTGTTACAATACATTTTCATCATGACATATTTTTTGTTGAGGGAGGCATACCCATACTCAGAACATAAGCTAACATAACATGTACAATGGTCAAAAGACGCATCCACAGATGACAACTAGTGGACCCATGACTAGATGAGTGTCTGTATGATCATGGCCATCATACATTGTGATCTTTGTATAACTCTTGAAATCGCAGCCTGGATGGATGAAACTAGATCCGGGGTTTTCTATCTCCTTCACATGACCAACCAAAATATGAGTCTATCCATGTGAATCAATGATATGAGGTCGAACATGGTAGACACCATCTGATTACCAAACGATGATGTGAGCCATTAACAGACGTGAGAGAAACCATCGATGATGTTAATGGCTCTCAAGGTGCTATAGTACAATCTGTACGGTGTGAATAAATTAGTTGATGTCGAACGCGATACAGAGTCTTTTTGTCAAAGGCCATTGACATAAACCTATCTCTGAGAGTGAGGAAACTTTTCATTGATGTATGCAAGAACCAAAGTACCAAAGGGTGTTTGTAAGTCAACTTCCTAGATAATGTGTTGATGTTGACAGGAAGCAACCCGTCACAGGAGGGACTTGATGTATCCCCCATCAATGACACGAAAGGGGTATCATGATTGAGACAGAATGATGTAGATACGGAACTGGATCAGGAAAGGCAAACATGGAATAAAGGCTTAAGAGTATTGTAACAAATATCCACTGAATGACTTCACTAGAACACATCGACAACACTGAAGGGAGTTGGCAGCATTGACCCAAAATCGAAATGGAGGCTCTGAAAACGATGTGATAAGGAAAAGACAAGAAGATTACCCAACCCAACGACCACAGAGATCAAGTGGAAGAGTTTCATGTTCAAGGGTGACTCATTCCCATTAGAAAATGGAATACATTGTTTTCCTAATTTCCCCAGCCATAATGGTTAGTACCTATTTATTTTTTAACAAGCTTGAGGAGAATAACATATGCTTGATCTGTAAGTTCATTCTTTGGATTAATCCCTCAAAGTATATTTAACGGACCTAGAGAAGGAGTGGTTTGGTTTTGTCATGTTAAAGAATTCCATCTTTGTTTGATATTTTAACGAGTCTAGCGAAGGTGAAACTTGACATCTTTTTCATGTTTAGAGATTTTGACAAAGAGGTGAAAAAAAAACTGCAGGTGTCCCTTTTCATAGATAGTCTCTGAAGTCTGGAAAGGTAGAAAAATATACTTAAGAGACCTCTTAGCCATGTTTGGCTAAGGCATTCCTTTTTCATAGATAGTCTATCTTAGTCTGGAAAAGGGTTAAATTTATACTGAGTAGACATATTTTCATTTACTTTAATGAGTTTTAAAGGACAGGTGCTCATAAATCTTTTCATATTTTTGGAGTTTGAAAAGAGGTAAAAGATGACTCCTCCTAGAGGAACGAGTGGTATAAAGGGTAACAATTGGTTCTAGTCATGATGGAAATGTTCAAAACACACAAAGGTAAAGAGGTTGGCTATTAATCCCACTCATCGCAGTGGTTCCTCAAGAAAGGATAAAAACCAAGTGAAAGCGTATCATTGACCAAGTAGATGGTGACGATGGAATGAAAAAACCAAGGCTCATCTAGAAAAAAACATGGCTGATAAAAGGGCAATCACGAGGGATAAAATGGGAATGGTCTCATTTTTACAAAACCTTGAAACATGTGAAACTATGCTTGAAATTGGTTTCATTTTTACACAAGTTTGAAAAAAAAGAAAAAACTATGCTTGAAATAACTTTGCATGCCCCCAACATAATGATTCAATTCGAGGTACATCCCCCCCAAGCTTCATTTCATGCACCTAAGTAGACTACTGGGTACTAACAGGTGGATGGAATGAAGTTTCATTTACGAGATCAATTGAAGACTCGATTGGGAATTTATGAGATCTAATCAAAGACTCTAATTGAAAGGGTATTTTTTTCATTTTTAACGAGCTTGACATAGGAAAAGAACTATGCTCATAGGAAACTATTTCATTTTTTAACGAGGTTGACATAGTAAAAGAACTACCATCATAAGATCTTGTTTCATTTTTTAACGAGCTTGACACAAGAAAAGGAACTATGTTGATAAGATCTTGTTACATTTTTTAACGAGCTTGACACAAGAAACAAAACTCTGCTTCGGGACCTTGTTTCATTTTTTAAGGAGCTTGACACAAGAAAAGGAACTTTGCTCCAGGACCTTGTTTCATTTTTTAAGGAGCTTGACACAAGAAAAGGAACTCTGCTCCAGGACCTTGTTTCATTTTTTAAGGATCTTGACATAAGAAAAGGAACTCTGCTCCAATCTGATCATGGCCTCCAAAACTATATGGAAGGGATATATATCAAGGGGTCCCATAGAAAGACCAAGATCCATGTCCCCAGTAAACTATTCACCATATCACCTACTGGATCTAAGTTGAAAGAATTTGAGAAGGCAGTGAAAGGCTCATCTTCATCAATAGGTATGTGAATGGGATAGGTTGCCACATAATTAGCCTATGGCGGGGAAGATACTACTTGCATATAAGGACCATTTAGGGAAGTTGGTTCATTGGGAATAAAATTAGGACCAATGAACAAAAGATGGTTAATAGTCACGATTTTTCCTTCATGCGGGAAACACATCACATGAAATAGTGAAGAGACAAGAGCTCCCATGACATAAACATAGTCACGCCCAAGGAGTAAATTAAAATCCGAAGGGCCTTGGACTACCATCACATCAATATAGACAATATTTCCTCCCAAATTAATAGGCAACATAGGAATGATCCCTAACAGTTGACTAGTTCCTCTGTTAAAGGCCAACAGATTTTGGGTGACGGGCACAAACTGTGGAGAACCTAAAGCTTTCCAAGTAGTTAAGGACATAATACTAAGAGATGTGCCTTCATCTATGATTGTGTTAGGTACAACCACATTATAAACATGTACTATGATATGGAAGGGCACGTAAGGAGGAATATGATAATTGCCCCCTTATGTTATCAGAAGAGGATAAATTCTCTCTAGTGTTGTGGGAACGGTAGGATATCCCACTTGTGCTATGGGAATAGGATAACTATTCCCTAGTTCATTGGAACCTAAAGATATGAGAAGAACCTGAGTGGTATGAAGTCCACTCTCTGCAGGAAAGGTATGATCAACTAAAGGTGGAATCGAGTCAACCACTTTCTCAACTAATGGTTGGTCGGGAATAGACTCATGGGATTCACATTAAGAGGGAGTGAGTTTGATTGGATTCAGATTCTGATCAATCACTTCATAAACTAGTGGAGAATTGGGAGAAATCTTCCAATAACCAACTGGAAATCATGGCTGAGAAGCTATAAGGTTTTCCAACACTTTTGAGGATTCATCAATATAAGGACAAAGGTGAATATGATGATTCTCTTCACATAAATTACAGGGAAATGTGACTTTACCCTTTTTTCCATGGACCTAACTATCACTAGTGGATGGTTTATCACCACCATGATCTCCAGAGGTCGATGACAAAGGTCGATGTGAGCCTGTAGACCACACTTCTAATACCTTGGGAATACCAAAACAATCTCTACAAATGTGATCACCCTTAGAAAGCATGCAAGGGAATTTAACTTTGTAGGGATGATTGGAAGGTTTCTCCATACTAGCTGCATCTATAGCAATGGTTGCTTGGTTTCCCCCCTGCTTATTATGATTCTTCTTCTTCTTCTTAGCTTCTTGGTTATTATAATCAATACTTTCATCGGGTGAGTAGGAATGAATAGATGAAGAAATAATAGGTGAAGAAGGAAAAGGGTAAACTATAGGATCAACTTGAGGTTGATATTGTTCAAATTGAGGAGAAATTGGTTGAGGTACAGTTTGGACATTCGGAACCATAGTCATCGAAAACAACCAAACTAGAAAGCCAATGGTAGATATGGGAAGGGACAATGTTACCGTATAAGGATCACCAATATTTCCAAAAGGAGGAAAATGATTATGATTCCCGTCAGAGGGGTTTCTTTGATTGGGGGACTCGGGAACTATTTCCATTAGTCTCAACGTAAGATCCACTAAACAGTTGTTCCACAGGGGGGATGTTGTTCTGCAATCAATTAATTGATTTTAGAAATTAAAAACACAAAATAAAAAAGGGGTAACTAGGCATAAAGATTTAGCAAGCAACCCTGAACTGCAATATACACCTTGGAAAACTAAGGACTTAATGTACGACAACCAATCTCCCCGAATGTTGTGTTCAGTGTATCACGGTATACAAGGCGGCCAACTCAGTTACCTATGGATGGATATAAACCTATAGAGAACTCCCAAAATATACTCGAGGGTAAGTGGGAGTGCAGTCTGTAGTAGTGTTGTCTAATGCGTAACCGTTCAATGAGAGCGTTCCCATATAATTATCATGTGTGGAGTGCGATTTGATAGACCTGAAGGTACGTGGAGAACGATCTGATACACTTACATACATGGAATGGGATATCACCCTCGGAATGCATTGTTGTTAAAAAATTACATCTCCTACGTTTAAAGAAACTGGAACACGTCTCTAGCCTTAAGTTTCAAATGCTCCTTATGTTAATTGAGATGAATTTTAAAGTTGATCTTGAATTAGATTTCAGTTTCAAGGCTCAGAACTCGATATCACTTGAACACACCTATGATGCAACTAATATGAGAAAAATAACTCTTTTCAATTTCCTTTTAACAGTGAAAGACTTAACTAAGCAAGGGAAGAAGAAATCAATCAACAATGCAACAAACAAGTGATGCAACAGTCGATCTGTATAACTTCACTTTTCCAATCAAAATCAAAGCCCTATATGCAATGCAAAGAGATTTTTATTTTATTTTGTCTGAATGTTTCCAATGCAAAGAAACATATGAATGCAACTTGATTGTTGACAAAAAGAAACCACACAGACGTTAACTGTAATGTGAAAGTGTCTTGTCAAATTCAACAATCAATCTATGCATACAACCCGAATTTGACAGGAAGAAAGAAAAAATGAAACAAAATCTTATAAAAAAGGTGATGTCACTTAGATGTGATTAACACTCATACACAATGTAGCCCCGCCCCCCTCAACGCTTGAGGGGGATTTTTTTTGTAAAATGAAAGCAAAAACACACAATTTCACACTAGGGAATTCCAATTGCACACCCTAGATGCAAATGCAAAGATTTTTCTTTTCAACACACTTAATTTTCGAAATGAAGAAAACTAAGATGTAAATGTTTAATCACTGATTTGAATGCACTTTTTAGAATGAGGACTAAAACAACAATTCATCCAAGTGGTCAATGACCAAACCAAATTAGTTTGCAAGAGACCTAATGATAAGAACAAAGAAAAAATGAAACTATGCCTTACCAAAGGAAATCAAAGACATAAGAAAACTAAATGGAGGCTTTAGTGAGACCACAAGGCACTCAAGACTCAGGGAAGGTCAGCTAGAAGTAGGCTGATCAAAGAGACAATAAAAAACAAGAGCAAATTTTGTGCAAAAACAAGGGCCAACACTGGTGCAGAACTGAGGCACCAATGCTTTGCAACACTAGTACAGAGTGGGCTCAGGTGAGGTGCAATGTTATGTCAGAGGCACTGGGGGAGATTTGGTCTAGGGATAGAAGATTCCGACACAAAAATTTCAAAAGAGACTCAATGAAATGACTTTCGAGGTCTGTTCATGGTTGGGTAAAGCAACAAAGGTCTATCAAAGAGGTAATCAAACGCAATGGACAAAGGAACCACCAAGGGAATATATTGATCGCTAGTTGAGTCACCAATTTTTCATACAGGATTTATCATTGCAGACAAAAGTATATCCCCTAGGTTTGGTGGCTAACCTAGAACAACAGAGAGACAAAGAACCTAATGCTTTCCTTAAAGTAAATAGATGATGGTATGAAGCCTACATGGAATCCATCGTGGGCTTCACTCATTCTTGAGCTTGAATGCTCCAATTCCATTTCTGGCTGCCAAAATTAGAACATGCACAGTCAGATAACACAAATGAAGAAACTCTAGGGAATGAAAGATACATGCTTAGGACTTTGTTCAAGATGATGACAAGGGAAAATAAGATGTTGAGTGATCCCATTAGGAGGCGTATTGACCGAATGTGACAAAATGACCTATAACATCTTGGATCAACAATCAATAAATTAAATAAAATATTAAAAGTACTTAATTCAATATACTTAACTTATAAAGTCCCATAACATAGTCATAAAACCAAAATTTTAATATATATATATATATATATAATATATTTCCGATTATGAAACTATAAATTTTCAAAAATACATATTCTTAATTATTCAATAATTCTACGTATTTCTAATTTATATACTTATATTATTAAAACTAAAATATGCATTGAAGGAAACATTTTTAACCTCTTGAATTCTTATATTTCATTATCTTTCATTTTGTTTTGTTTTATTTTTCTTTCATATTATTTTTTATAATTTTATTTTTTTTTATTAAAATAAAAATTTCTCAATCATTTTTGAAGTGGAAGTTTACTCATTTGAAGTATTTATTAACTTGTTATTCTTTTGAAATTTGTTAATATATTATTCATTAGTTGCAATTTTCTTTTATTTAATTTGTATTTAAATATATATATAACATTCATATTTTTTATTAAAAAAAAACTCATTTAAATCATTCAAATGACAAATTTTCAATGGAGAATCGTAACTAATAAAATAAAACATTTAAAAATATTATTGAATTAATCTGCATAAATTTTATATACCCAAGTGCCAACTTCTAAATTTTGATTAAATAAATTTTTTGAATTATTAATATATATAGCATTTTGATTAAATATTTATTTATTTTTATTTATTAATATATTATATTTGATTAAATATAACATTTTTGTCATGATTTATTTTCATATTTATCATATATTTATGGTCCTTAGGGATATATTGTTGGAGCGATGATGACCGCTCTCATATGGTCTTTTTCATCTAAGGTCTGTAGCTTTCGAGTCTATGTTATCTTGTTTTCCAGGCATTAATCCTTGTGTAATGGAAGGTAGGTGATGGGGTCCTTATTTATGTTTTCTTAATCTTTATGTCATTTTTGTGGGGCTTATGAGGAGTGTAATTTCAATTTAAATTGGGTTTTCCCTTGGAATCTTAGATCTTTCCAACAATTTTGTTGTTTTCTATTGTTATTTTTGGGTTTTTATTGTCACTATGGTAATCTTGGGCATTTCTGGGACCGCTCTGATTATTGTTTTGGCTGGCCTGGTTGGAGCGAAGTGGTTCTTATGGAATACATGGATCATGTGGATTATTAATCAGTCAGTCCTAACAAGGGCTCGATTTTTGTTTCAAATGGGTGTTTCATATCTCTGTCTTTGGGGTTTTACGTTGCGGGTTTGACCCTGGGGGATGTGTTATCCTGAACCCTGACAACATGGTCTTGAGTGGTTCCCAAATTGCAGCCACTTGTCAGTTTTCCCCTTCGGTGGTGTTGGGTGTTGTTTTCTATCTTTCGTTAGGGGATTTCACTCTTTCCACTATGTATGGAGCTATTTCCCTTCCCAATTTCTCAAATGAGGGCATTCTCACCCTGACCAAACCCTATGTTGAGTGTTTTCATGGCAAGGGTTTAAACTTCAGTTATAGTGGTGGTTCCTCTACTTTTAATTCCCTTCCTCCATTGTCTAATGCTAGTCATGTGGTGGGCCCTTTTGCAGGGTCATCATTGTAGTCAAGGGGTGGCCCTGCTTGGGGGATTATTCCCCTCAATCTTCAGTAAGGAATTTGGGGCCAATTGTGGAGCCTATTGAATCTCTTGTGCTGAAAGCCACTATTCATGGAGTTTCGACTAAGGAGTCTCTAGATGAGGGCCTCTCTAATCGACCTCATTCAAGTAAAAATAAGTTCAAAGGTTTAAAGGGGGATTTCACTCTTGTCCCTTACAACTTATGCATGGGTGACGAAGTGGAAATGGTAGATGTGATGACTTTGGTGGTAAAATCTCTGGTTAGGCATGCCCATGGGAGGAAATTTGGGGTAAGTACCATTATGGAGTGGCATGATAAGTTCATATTGTATGTGGCAACTTCTGTTGCACCATAAGTTTTCCTTTTGGCCATGGGTTAGATCCAATTGTCCTTTAAGAAAAAAGAGTATGTAGATCACATTGCCATGGGTTTTGGTCAATCGACTCCATGACAATTTTATTTAAATTATGGACTCCTCCTTTTTATGCCAAAAGGAGAGGATGGATGAAATTTCGGTGTGGGTTTGGTTTCTCGGTTTGTTGTCAAATATGTGGAACTCACAAAGTTTCAAAAAAATGAGTAACAGTCTTGGGTAGTTTCTGGATGTAGACTATTCATTTCTTGAGACGCCTAATAAATTTGTTGCAAGGGTTTTAGTGTGTTTGGATCTTAAGAAGAACTTACATGCTACTATGAACATTAGTATATATGAATATGAAGGTATCCCCTTTTGGTGTAGGAGGTGTCATAAGATTGGACACTTGGTTAATCAATGCACCCTTTATTTTACGGGTAATTCAAATGAAGGTAATATTTCAAAGACACAGAGGACAGAACAAGTTGTTGGTGGTTTGCTCTAGGGGGTTCCTTATATGGATGAAGGATGGGCTCAAGATTCCATGTCAAATGATTCGGCCATTCCCATCTCGATGATGGTGACTAGCTCGAGTCATTTACTAGTTCCATCTGCATTCTCGATGTAGGCAGCGGGCGGGGGTGGCTATTTCTCAGGAGATGTCTTCAGAACCTATCAATTCAGTTACCCTCTATTTTCATAATTTACATATTGATTATTGTTCTGAATCGTTATGTATGAGTCTTTATGTGTGTTCAGAGGGGGTGTCTAGGTCTATGCCTTTGAATGTTCATCATTCTCCTTTACAAAATTCTTGTTGTTCATTTCCATTCGGGTTGGCTGATTTCACTTCTCCTCGGGCCTCTGCATTCTTGGGTTATTCTTGGGAGTCGAGTGAGGGTGAAATTTTACATCACTTACAATCTCGTCTAGTGCTTTTAGGTTTGGGAGGTCCTCGGGGTGGTTTGGGTCATATATCTGTGCTACATTCCTTTAGCAAGGGTAGGGGAAGGAAATACCAAATCTCCTTGGGAAAGGAAAAGGCCTATGTGGAATTGGCTTTGGGTCATTAGAATTCTATGGATGGGGTGCTTAGAGAAATGAAAGCCCTTCAAGGGGTTTCCTTATGAAGACCCTCTCCTTTAACTACAGGGGAGTTTCCAGTGCTCCCAGGATACTAGCTCTTAAATGAATTTTCTCCCTTGAAAGTCTTGATGTTATTTTTCTCCGAGAAACTCTTGGGGATGGTGACTATGTGGTAAAAATCTTGGAGTCTATTCTTCTCTCTTGGTGTTTCATTATAAGTGATGTTTGAGGCCACACGGGTGGTATTTCTCTGGGTTAGGATTCTCAAAAGATAAAGGCCCATAATTATTGGAGTATTCATTATGGTATGGGATTGATAAGATACTCCATAGAGCTTGACAAGGTTTTAACCTTTTAATATAAACATTTATTGTCCTCAGAATGACATGGTTTCTCATTGGAACTCTTTTTTTTGGATGTCCCTTATTCAGTCCCTAAACGTCATTCTCGGTGGTGATTTAAACTTCTCCATGGGAGAAGTGGAGTCGTGGGGCCTTCGAGCATGAGCAGACACCTTGTATGAATATTTTTATCACAAACTTACTTTGTGTCAGTTAATCGACATTCCCCCTGTTCATTTGATTCCTACCTGGGATAATGAAAAGGTGGGGGAGGATCAAATCGCAAAGCATCTTGATCATTTTTTTTTTGTTTGGCTACTTCACCTTTCTCACAATCTTCCTCATAATAAAAGAAAGAAGAAACAACTCGTACTAGTGTATTGGTCTCATCTATGGAACATTTGGTTTTCGCAACTCTTGAGGACTCTTTAGACTAATCCCATTTCATGTTACAAATAAAGTTACAAGGAATAAATAAAGTTAATGAGATTAAAACTAATCTAACACCATGATTTTAATTAACATAACAAAGCGTAGGCCATCAAGGTCATTCCAATTGAATAAACAATTTTTTTTATATGACTTGATACAACATCAACTATATGAAAGAATTTAAGATCTCTATTAAAAATGGAAGATTTGAGGTAAAGGAATATCTCATTGATTCCTAAATTTCTACCACCTATTCCTAGATTGACACATACAAGGAAAGTAATGGAAGGGAAAAATTTCTCAAGAAAGAAAGGAAATTAGAAAGGTCAAATTTGTGATTCTACTTCAACGGGATTGCAAGAAATGAATATATATAAAACATATGTGTAAGAAAACTCTAATAGTTTTGTATATTCAAAATCTCTCTTAATTGGCAAGGGCTACAAAGAAATTTGAAACCCTTACTTAACTTCGTTAATGAAAACAATTACCTCTTTTATTTCATGCTCATTAGAAGAGGCACTGGAGGGTAAGAATTTTTCATATCAATGAATGTTGGAATTTGTTGAGAAGCTACTCATAGCTAACCTATTCAAATTTTTATTTTTCATAACCACTAAAGTAATTGCACTACAAGATGTCCAGTGTCAAAAACTATCTCCAACTTCTCCCTTGCATTGTTACAAGTGTTCTCAACAATTGAAATTGCAGCAATCAAGGCACTTTCATTGGATGGGTTTCTTACAGCAATTCCACCTGGTAATCAGGTACAAGAAAGGTATTTATAATAGATTTGCTGATATGGTTTCTAGACCGGTTGTTAATGTAGCCATTTTACTCAAGAATCATTCTGTTTTGCCTGAATGTTGTGTTGAACGATACACACATGATGCTCACTCTCAATAGGTATATTCAAACTTGAGTCAAGGCCACCAAGTTGAGGAATTAGACTACCATGTACATGATAATATGTTGTATCATTTGGGAAAAATTTGTATTCCACAGGGAGAGAGAGTAAATGTCACAAGGGAAGCACACACTTCTCTTATTGTTGGACATTTTGGTGTAATTAAAACAATGGCAAATCTTCATAGGTATTTTTACTGGCCTTGTATGCTTGAAAGTGTGTCACGTTTTATCATAGGTTGTTCATTGTGTGCAGTCAATAAGCCTAGTAATAGGAAACTAGTATTGTACACACCACTTCCAGTGCCTTCACATCCATGGAGAGTGTTTATATGGATTTTGTAGGAGGTCTTCCTTTATCAAGAAAAGGTCATGATTATTTGTACATAGTTGTGGATAGGTTCAGCAAGATGTGCATATTAATGCCTTGTAAAAAACAATTACAGTTGAACAAACAACTCAACCTTTCTTTCAAAATGTATGGGTTCATTCTGGATTACCTACTTCTATTTTAAGTGATCATGATTCCTGATTTGTTGGGAATTTCTGGTCAAATTTATAAAACTTGATGGACACCAAGTTGAAAAAAAGTACAGGCTTCCATCCGTAAACAGATGGTCGAAATGAAGTGGTTAACAGGACATATATTCATTTGCTGAGAGGATATTGCAACAAACATGCTAAGTTGTGGGATGAATAGTTGCATTATATTCAACATGCTTACAATCGAGCAAAACACTCTTCTACTCTAACTTCGCCTTTTGAGGCATGTCTTGGTTATTTGCCTAAATCATCTTTGGATTTCATCTTTGAGAAGGATGTAGCTGTATATGGACATAGCACCATAGATAGAGAAAATTTAGTTGATTCACCAAACAGTTCAAGAACAACTAGAAAAGAGTCAAGGCAAGTATAAGGCAAGGCATGATAAGCATCGTGTGGATCATCAGTTTCAATTATGTGATGGAGTTTGGCTTTACATTAGCAAGGAAAGGATTCAAGGTGAAGGTAAAAAGATGAAACCAATCCATTATGG
This sequence comes from Pinus taeda, assembly GCA_000404065.3. NCBI lineage: Eukaryota > Viridiplantae > Streptophyta > Pinopsida > Pinales > Pinaceae > Pinus > Pinus taeda. Next base: position 11,309 of record APFE030318140.1, on the reverse strand, counting down.
CCCATTTAAAATTCTAGAAAAGATTGGTAATAATGCTTTCAAGCTTGATTTTCCTTCATATATGCAAATTTATTCCATTGTTAATGTTTAAAATTTGAGATTGTATGGGCCTCCTTTGATTGAAGATCAAGGAGCAAGTGTATAGATTCCATCAATTGAATATTTTTCTTTATAATTTCTTGATGAGCTTCATTAAGACACCATACTTGACAGAAGAACGAGGTCATCAAAGAGGGAAAATGTTGATTATCGTCGAATGGGTCTCATAGGTACAAATCCATGAAAGGCCAAATGGATTGAAGAGGGGAAGGTGAGGGAATAATACCCTCATTTGTTCAATAACTAAATATAATCTTTTGGGGTCCAAAAACTTCCAGTGGGGAGGAGTGATCAGTGCTCAAGTTTTTGCTAAAAAATTAAATTTCATATAATGGAATGGAAACTGTATGGTTGGATATATCTCGGTGATATGAATCCAACGCAACTTGTTTCATTGAAAACAAAGTTTGGATTCTCCCAGAAATGATTTCTGATCAGTTTGCTAAACAGGCAAAATAAGTGCACAGTCAGCAAGTTCAAGTCTCTTCAGCCAATTGGGAGGAACCAAATGTCACTCTGCCATTGGTCCCACAAATCGGCCCATCGCATCGCATCGACATAAGTTTTATGTTAAAAATAGGCCCATCGCATTGCATCAGCATAAGTTTTATGTTAAAAATCGGCCCCTGGTCTCACCAAGATGTGATATGCGATATTGCATGGATCACATCACAAAATTGTATCGCAACAGGAAGTCTTGTTAAGAATCACCCTACCCGCGTCGATAGCAAAATGCTCATGGAACCGGATGCGAAAAAAGAATAGGTTGAAATGTATGGAATGCTCGAGACTACGAATTCATCGCAGTTTGCACTACACAGAGGAAAATGACAAGTTGTTAAGGAATTCCTCGGTCCCGCGCTGATTGTGACAAGTTGATATATGTCGGACGTGAAATTGTTATGAATTTTGGTGCATAAATCGTTAAGTCTGCCTTCACAAATCACTCATTGCAGTTTTTGAAAGGATTTGTTTTGTCCATCTCTCCGCCAACGTCGATTGTGATTGCGATTTCTAAACCTGCTAGGAAGTATGGCTCTGGTGGCCGAAATGTGGCAAATTTGGTGGATTTCAAGTCGAATTTGATGGTTAGTGGCCAGAAAAGGGGAATTTGTTGAGCAAATTGTGGGAGAACTAAGAGAGGTCATAACTTCTTCGGTTCTTATCCAAATTAAATGAAAAAAGAGTCAATGCTAGCAATTTAGGCTATTCTGAACTCATAGAGACATGTTTTTAGAGGCATTTGAGCATTGTAAACACAATTTTGTTGTAATTTTGAGCATAACAGAGGGGCCCAAGCATTGGAAGTTGGACCAAGGAGATGTAGCCCAGGAGGGGTGAACTCCTCATCAAATCTTTGTGTTGTGTGTTGTATTTTGATGTTATTTGTTGTTATTTTGTTGTTGTTCAGCATATGTTTTATGTTAAATTGTTAATAACATTTACATAAGAAACTCGCATGGGAATTAGTTAATTAAGAAAAAATGGTGAATCCTTAAGCACTTGATAAGCAAATGATAAGCATATTGGGTTTTATTCTGAATGGGGAATTAGCACAACATTACTAATATGCTCCATTTTAGATCAGAAACAAACTTTTGAAGTTACTTATGATCAGCTCCGAACACTTCGGCCCATTACTCATCGATTTGCAAGAGCTCTTGCGCTACTTCACGTTTCTCACAATCTTCCTCATAATCAGAGAAAGAAAAAAACAACTTGTACTGGTGTATTGGTCTCATCGGTGGAACATTTGGTTTCTGCCACTCTTGAGGACTCTTTAGACTGATCCCATTTCATGTTACACATAAAGTTACAAGGAATAAATAAAGTTAATGAGACTAAAACTAATCTAACACCATGATATTAATTAACATAACAAAGCATAGGTCATCAAGATCATTCCAATTGAATAAACAATGTTGTTTCTTTATACGACTTGATACAACATCAACCATATGAAAGAATTTGAGCTCTCTATTGAAAATGGAATATTTGAGGTCAAGGAATATCTCATTGATTTCTAAATTTCTACCACCTATTCCTAGTTTGACACATACAAGGAAAGTGACGTAAGGGAAAATTTTCTCAAGAAAAAAGAAAGGTCAAATGTGTGATTCCACTGCAACATGATTGCAAGAAATGAATATATATATAACATACGTGTAAGAAATATCTAATAGTGTTGTAGATTCAAAATCTCTCTTAATTGGCAAGGGCTAGAAAGAAATTTGAAACCCTTACTTAACTTCATTAATGAAAACAATTAACTCTTTTATTTCATGCTCATTAAAAGAGGCACTGAAAGGTAACAATTTTTCATATCAATGAATGTTGGAATTTGTTGAGAAGCTCCTCGTAGCTAACCTCTTCAAATATTTTTTTTCCTAACCACTAAAGTAATTGCACTACAAGATGTCTAGTATCAAAAGCCATCTCCAACTACTCCCTTGCATTGTTATAAGTGTTCTCAACAATTTATAGCACCATTAATGCTAGTAGTCCATGTTGAATAGTGTTGATTCCTTTTGTGTATAAGATAAACAAGAAGGCAAATGATGTTAAAATTCAAGTAAACCATTATCTAGCATAAAACATAATAAGCTAATCTTACATTATGTAGTTCTTCGATGAATTTTTCAATAATTCAATAATATTTTGAATAAATTATTGAAATTACAAGTTTTAATTTCTAAAATTGCAATATATAACTCTAATAAAAATGAGACTTTACTAATTTATTTACAAAATTAAATTTGTGAAATAATTTCATTATTTAAATCACAATTTTCTATTATAAAATTCTATTAAATTACCTTTATCAAATTTTACTTTTTTATTCATGATAAATGAAATCTTTTCATATGAATATTATGTTATTATGTTAAATCAGTTCTCAATAATTATTATTAAAATATTAACTAAGTGGCAAACCTAAACACTAAAAAAAGAAAAATATCCTTTAGAAAAAGAGTTTTTGAAAATCTCAAATATGTGTCATATTATTTTATGACTTTAAACGTATTTGGCCAAGCCATCGGTGAGACCAACCATATTAATAAATATAATTTAGAAAATATTTTGGATGCTTCTATAAAAATATCATAAGACCAACCATATTAATTAATATAATTTAGCAAATAAAAAGGATCGTCACGGTTCTTCAATAGCTAGAAAAGGTCGGGCATATAGAGGGAGGTAACTAGGATGTATGGTCGACAAGGTGGACTACACAATGCTGGCTAACAATAGAGCACATGGAGCCTTAAAATGTGATATAGAGGAGTATTCAGCTTATGTTCCAACGTAGATTGGTGGACCAGACCAATCGTGGATGGAAAATCCACCTCCCTCATTTTAGACACTTCTTGTTGCCCTCTAGATGGGGTTTCTCCATCCAATGCTGCAACAAAAAAGTCTTCGAACAAGCAAGCCAGTGTCAAAACTCTCCACTACGGCGGAAATGTCCTCTATATTGCACGGGTCAACGATCTGATCTACTCCTACTACACTGGGTTCATGACCCCGAACTTCCACTACTTCAACAACCTGAAGGGTCGATAACAATGACAATTTACCAATTGATGTTCCAAAGCGTATAGAAAGATGCCATCTCTCTACACTTTGTTGTGATTTATTTCAATGGCAATCTCGCAGTCTGTTCACTGCACTAGACTTTCTAACACTGCAGGCTATTAAGTCAATTTTCACCATGGGCGACGAAAAATTGAGAAACCACAAGTGCGCATACGATGGCGCGGAGGCTCTAATGCCTTGTTGGAAGCTCTTAAGCCCACGAACGCTATCTCCTTCTTTCATAATGTGGAGTTCCATCTCCATCTTCTAGACGAATAACATGGGTGGGAAGAGCTCTTCCATTTGTCATTTGGCTGTAATCCAACTATGGTGAACTATATCGTGAGATTTTCTAAAGGAACACTACCGAGTTCCACCATTCCGGAGGCAAGAAGCTAACAAAATATTGATCCAAAACTTGGAGGGTATTTGGGTTCAACTTGATAGAATCAGAATAATCGAAAAACCCCATACAAATACGGATCACCATAAAATGACCCATCCTTTTGAGAACTAGAGATCTACAAACGTCTCCATCAATGGGCATCTTTCATCATCATCTCTACCGCAACAACTGTAGATGGTGCGGTCCCAATTTTATTTTGCATTGGCTTATTGTCCAAATGCCATTCATGTAAATATGGAGTGTTCTAGACTTCGACTGTAACTAATGGAAATGAGATTTGGGGATGCTTCTCGCTGGATAAAGAGGAGCCAACCCCTGCACAGTTAGAGGTCGAGTCCTTGCACCTCACTGTTTTGGCACAACACAACAATCCATCGACTGTACCCATCATGTATAACATGCCTCCAAATCTTCACAACAACTGCATGCCTAGTGATCATGCCTATACGTCATGGGTTTCTGCATCCTAATCTCCCCTTATTGACCTAGTTTGTTTAGCTTCCCAGGAGCAGAAACATAGCCAATGGAAAAGATTGATCTGAGTAATTACAAATTCATCTAATTAACCAAAACTCACAAAATACCACTCCCTTAAAAAACACCTTCGGCATAATTAAACACCATATAAAATTTAGATATTGATAAACACCCCATAATATTAGATATCTTATTTATAAATTAAAAATATATAATATAAATCAATTATAATTAATTAATCAATTATTAATTTAAATAATGAATCACACATAATTAATAAATCAATTATTAATTTAATACATGAAAAATATATAAATATTCAATACATCCACTGGTAAATATTAAACAGTGAACCCAAAAATTCATCTTTAGATCTGGTCCAGTCCATTGAATTTCGCATGGAGCAAATGTATAGTCAATAAACCAATTATTGATCTATGTTTGACATTTACGCATGAATCACATGTAATACATCCAACTTTAGTTAGTCAAATTTCATGGATGGTTTAGTTTTGAAATTTTGAAAGCAAATCTTATAATACCTGGGTAGTGTGAGGATAGAAATAATATGAAAGTAAAATCTTATAAGTCAGTAATGTAAGAGGATACAAATAATACAGGAGGATACCAATAATACGAGTGTTAGTCTTTGGAATCGATTGGTAAGTAATCCCACTTGTGTTGAAGTTACTCATTTTCAACATTATTGTGCGGAGTTTCCTTATTTTCAACATTAACCTTATTGTGCGGAGGCGATTCGAGTCAATTGCAAAGTCAGTTGAACATGCATTTCCCAGTCAGTCAGCCGGTCTTCAGTCCGGATATGGCGGCTACCTGAATCAATTGCAAAGTCTGTTCCATGTTCAGTGCAGATACGACGTATTGAAGCATTCAACGTTACAGTCGGATCACTCAAATTTCAAAGCCTAGGTGCGATCCGAATGAAGTTTTAGTTCAGGAGCTTGCTCCCCGACTCTATGTGTATCTGTCATGTACTGTGGAGAAAGATTTCGGAATGGCGAGTGAAAATAAGATCATGACAGACCAAATCTTACATTTGCTTCACTTCTTCATCTTCCTTGCGCTGCTTCTTCAGATGAAAACGTAGGAAGCAGCGCATGCAGCTTCGGATAGAATTGTGTTAGGCGGCTCTCTGACGGGTAGAGAAACCAGGAGTTCTAAGAACGGTAGCTTTGAGTTGGGTTTCTTCAATCTCACCAACAACGACGTTACCAATTGGTATGTGGGTATTTGGTATGCCACAGGCTCTGACTCTCACCAGACCATCGTCTAGGTGGCCAACAGGGAGAAGCCTTTGCAAGATGAGCGCGGTGTTTTCAATCTGACAGAGGCCAGGAGTCTTATTCTGTCTCATGGTGGATCCGTTGTCTGGTCTTCCATGGGAAACGAGAAGAAGCCTTCTTCAGCTGTGATAATTGTTGGAATTTAATTCCAACTGCAACCAATTAATGCTGAAAAGAAATCTGATTTCAGCAGTTATTTCAGATTGTCCGAAGTAGCAAAATCTCCACTGATATTTTGCACTTTAAATGCGCATTAAATTCAGAATTGAAGTCCCCTGCAAACTGCCGTCTTGTTTTTGCTGAAAAAGGCATCACTGCCTTCTGCAATAAATACACAGATAAACATTAGTAGATATTTTGCTTAATTTATTATTAAACTCAGATATTTATTTTCCTATAAATGTAATGCACAACAGTTCTGTTTTAGTGTGCAAGAAAGAAAAAGAACAGCAGTTCTGTTTTCTGTGTGAGTGCAAGAGATTTTGAACAACAGTTTTGTTTTTGTACTCTGAGATAAAGAGAGAAGGTTAGAAGAACATAGTGAGTCTCTTCTATAAATGCACAACAGTGCTGAACCTGCGATTTTCTGAAATAGAGAAAATCGATTTCTGGAACTGAGGTGTTCCTCTTGTAACAGTTAGTTTTCTGTATCAGCTATTTTATTGTTTATGAATACAAGTTTATTGTTTACAAGTTTACTGTTTTGCTAATTTTCTGTTGCTGTTACACCAAGTGTCAAAAACACTTTGTTATTACTCTGTAACTCTATTAGTGACTTGACGCCAACTATTTTAGTTGTTGTTACACCAAGCGTCAATTGTCTCACTGTAAGTTTATAAGTGAATTTGACGGCACTTGTTTTAGTTGCTGTAACACCAAAGCATCAATTTTCTTAAAGTGACTTGGCGTAAAAAATGTGTTGCCGTTACACCGAGTGGTTTGACGTCAAAAATCACGTTGCTGCAACACCACGATCAGCGTTGCTGCAACACTAAACTGTGTTGCCGCAACACAGTTTCCAGTAAACAATTTTCTGTTTTTTCTATGTTAACAGAAAAAGAGTATTATTCCGCGTTACTGCAACACCAAGTCCTGTTGCTGCAACACCATTTCCAGAAAACGAAATTTTCAGTTTTCTGTGCAGAAACAGAGCATTTTTTTTTTGTTGTCTGTTTGTTATGGAATTTAGCAGAAAATTCCAACATGGTATCAGAGCTAATCTAGGCACTCAGTGAGTCAAAAACAGAGTTTGTTTTTCACTGTAGGAGCTGTAAGAAGTTTGAAGAGCATATTTTTTCCAACAGAGAAAGTTTTTGCTTGTTTTTTATTTTACAGTCAGTATCTCTTCTTTACTTATACAGAGTTAAGATGGCAGATGCTGGAACAGGTTTGACAAATTCCCAACTGCCACAGTTTAATGGGAAAAATCATAGTTATTGGTCCATAACAATGAAAGCATTGTTTGCTTCTCAAGGAATATGGGAGCTGGTTGAAACTGGCTATGCTGAACCTGCAGATGGAACAGCATTGGCTACTTTGACAGCAGCAGAAAAAGACCAGTTGAAGAGTGACAGGAAGAAGGATGCCAAAGCCCTCCTTTTTCTCTTCCAATCAGTACATGAAAGTATCTTTCCACGGATTGCAGCAGCAACAAAATCCAGAGAGGCATGAGATATTCTCAAAACTGTCTATCAAGGCATGGAGAAGGTGAAGACTGCAAAGTTGCAGATGTTGAGGAGAGACTTTGAAACACTCAGCATGAAGGAATCTAATACAATAGATTCATTCTTCACTCAGGTTATTGGGCTCATAACCCAGATAAGATATCATGGTGAAATTCTTGAAGAAAGAAGGATCGTAGAGAAGATCTTGAGATGTTTACCCTCAAGGTTTGAAGTTGTTGTGGTAGCAATAAAAGAAACAAAAGATCTCTCACAGTTCACGGTAGATGAACTAAGTGCTTCTCTTATGTCTCATGAACACAGACTGAGTAGAGGAACAGATTCCTCTTTTGAGCAAGCATTCAAGACTCAGATGTCTTTCAGCGAAAGAAAAGGCCGAGACAGAGCAAATAACAGAGGTCGTGGAAGAAGCCAAAACAGAGGCATATATTATCCTGCAAGCACAAGTGGAAGGAGCTACAATCAGAACCAAGATGAAGGTTCAAGCAAACAGCAAGCTCATGGACAAAGGTATGACAAATCCCAAGTCTAATGTCATTATTGTAAGAAATATGGGCACTATGCCAATGAATGTAGGAAAAAACAAAATGACATGAACAGTAGGCAGAATGTTAATTTTGCAAATGAAGAAAATAAGAACCTAAAGAATGTTTTGTTAACATGTAACATTGCACAAGACAAACAAGAAGATGTTTGGTTCTTAGACTCAGGTTGTAGTAATCACATGACTGGAAATATTGCAATGTTTGCCAATCTGGATGAAGATGTGAAATCTGAGGTAACAACAGGGACTGATACTAAGATAGCTGTCAAGGGTAAGGGTAGAGTCAGTATCCGAGCAAGAAATGGAGAACAGATGATTGTGCCAGACGTATACTATGTACCTGGTCTGAAATGTAATCTTTTGAGCATTGGGCAGCTCATTGACAAAGGTTACAACGTGTTCTTCAAGGATGATACGTGTACAATCAAAGATATACCTACAAGTAAGAAGATCATTGCATAGGTGCAGATGACTAGCAATAGAATGTTTCCTCTCAAACTCAGGGCAGATTTGAAGGAAGGAAGAACTATTGCAGCTGTAACACAAGAAGTCTTTCAGGAACAAGTGAAAGATGAGAATTGGTTGTGGCACTTGAGATTTGGACATCTCAATTTCGGAGGCTTGAATCTGTTGCACAAAAAATGAATGGTAAAGGGATTGCCGTTGATTGAGAAACCGGACAGCCTTTGTGAAGGCTGCATCTTGGGCAAGCAACACAAAGAAATCTTTCCAGCAGGAAAGAGTATAAGGGAAAAAGCACCCTTGGAAATCGTTCACTTTGATGTGTGTGGACCGATGCAAGTACCATCATTTGCTGGAAATAGATATGTTTTAACTTTCATTGATGATTACACCAGAAAGACATGGGTGTATATGCTGAAACAGAAGAGTGAAGTGTTTGAGAAATTCCGCCACTTCAAAACTCTTGTTGAGAAGCAGTGTGGGCATTACATCAAAGTGCTCAGAATGGACAGAGGAGGAGAATACATCTCCCAAGACTTTATGCGTTTTTGCAGAGAGAATGGCATACAAAAGCAGTTCACAGCAAGGTATACACCTCAGCAAAACGGTGTTGCCGAAAGAAAGAATAGGACCATTCTTGACATGGTTATAAGTATGCTGAAGGCAAAACATTTGCCTCATGCATATTGGGTAGAAGTTGTCACTTGCGCAGTTTACATCTTGAATAGATGCCCAACTAAAGTTGTCATGAACAAAATACCAGAAGAAGCATGGAGTGGTCAAAAGAAAACTATCACTCACATGAGAGTATTCGGTTGTGTAGCTTATGCACATGTACCGGATCAGCTAAGGAAAAAGCTTGACAGTAAGGGG
>APFE030318139.1:148826-165739 GCA_000404065.3 Pinus taeda | reverse complement strand
AGGGATTAGTTGCACTCCAATTGTCATGAAATTTGAAAAAGAGAATAAAAAGGGGCTTGGTTCAATAGCCCTTCATCAAGGTAGATTCAAGCCAATACATGGATCCAAATGTTCAGGGGGTAAATCGGGCCAACCTCAAAGAGTAATGTTTGGTTCTGGTGGACAACACAAAACAACAGGCAACTTAATATTGACATTGTAGTAAAGTGAAAAGGAGGAAAGGGAGGAGGGAAATTAGTGTGTAAGGCTAATTGCAATGTAGAATCCTAAGCCACGATGTTCCAATAGAAATATGGAAGAGGGAGGAGATGAAAAAGTGGAAAGAGTGGAGCACTAGTCAAGGCTTCATGCCATATACCTCATGGGTACCTTTATCACCAAAAATCATTAGTAAATCTGTTCTCATGCAGTACTGCAGGTTAATCGAATAACACAAGTAAAGTTTTCTAGTACATAGGTATTGTAGGTTATAGACTAGCATAAGTAACTTTGTCTTATACACAAGTACTTTTCACTATTTAGCATCCTAGATAAATGCATGAATCAGAGAGAAACCTTTAACAACTTCATTGCATTATTTCAGAAAAACAAAAGACACATGTGAAATGAGATTTACAGAGGGGAAAGTGTACTATGCATTATTGTGATTAGAATCACCAAAGACTTTCATTAATCTTCAAAACAAGTCCCATCCACTAGTCCATTTACATTTAGAAATACATCCTACGAGTCCCTTATGAAAAAGCAATTAGAACCAAATAATTTGGACCATTACAGGTGCAAAATTCCAGAACTTCTATTAAGTATTTCTCCACCTTATTTATATACAGAAGGGGGGGCTTTGAATCAACATTTACAAAATATATTAGCCAAGGGCCAACTTTCCGATTGACTAGCTTCCTCGGCCTGTGATAACTCTATTGCCCAAAATGATTTCCAAGGATTTGATTGCTTTCTTGAAAATAAACATAAATTACAGAATAATGAAAATAAAAGGAAAATGGAAATATGATGGAGGAAGTATTCCTTTGATGTTCCTGTGAGGGCCCCTAGTCAGACCACGTCTTTGCCACAATGTGTCCCTCTAGCTGAATCATCAAGTCCTTTTAAGCTTCCATACATTCATTTACTCATAAGAGACGTGCAATGAATCTATCGAATCCATTTTTGTGGCCCTTGTAGTACTTGGTTTCTTGTCGCAGGGGATTCTATAGGATTAGCCCATATCGATTTGCCATTGTTGCATACCTATATTCAAAGTCTCAATTGCCAACCCATTCGCCTTTAAAGCTTTGTACCACACTATCACAACATTACTGCATTGGGAATTTTATTATAGAGGACATTACAAATTACGAGTCCCGGTGCTCCTTAGGCCCCCTTATGCTTTACCTCCTTTCTTCCTTTCTTCTCATATGATTGGGGGGCTATGACTTGGTGCTTGGCCAAATATCGGAGATCAGAAAATTGGTGATTTCCTATCAACGTCTTTGGTGCATCCTCCTAAAACTTGCGATCGACAATCATCCTTTGTGCTTAGCCCTTGGTTCCTCGACTCTTTACATGACCGCGGGTTAGCCCCCTTATCAGATCTCTCCAATCTAAAGTACGCAGTTGGAAATTCATTTTTTGATGCACACCACAACTATCAATCATTGATTGCCAATCTCCCTCAGTGCTTAGCTCCTGGTTCTTTTAGCTCTTTATGTGACTGTGGCCCAACCCCTGTATTAGAGCCCTTTATCACAATTTCCCATGTGTGCACTACGTTACAAAGTGTCGATAAGCCTCAACCTCTTATTTTCAATTGTCAATGTGATGTCATCACTGCCATTTGGCACCTTGTGAGTGTTGACATGTGTCACCCTGTTTTGGCCCCTTATGACCCCTCAACACGTTGAATCTGCATGCCATGTGTCCACTGTACTGCCACGTCATGCTGACGTCAATGCCACCATGGATTTATCGGGACCAATGGTATTCCATCACGTGGCCTTCTAGAGGAGAGAGAAAAGGCCCGTTTGCCCTTGGTTTTTTGTTTATTTCCTTTGTAAATCACTTTCATTCTTCCCAGTGGTTCAACACTAACATATCGTAACACGTGATATCACAATATTTTAGAGTTGTCACCCTGTGTCATGCCGATAAGCCTTGATGTTCTAAGCGCGATTTCTAATCTCCAATTGCCATAGACCCCTGACTTCCAATATGTTGATATTGCTCCCGGACCTCTGATGTGTGGGGCCTCTGATATGCTAGAGCTTTCGATTTGTGGGATCGTCGATATGCAATGCAACCCTGACGTGTGATTGTTTATCACCATGTCACTGGAAACTCTGATATGCCATGTTGTCTAGTTCTCTAATTTGTGATTTGTGATATATCTATGCTGTTGCGATCGTCTATCACCGATTCACCTTGCCGATATGCCTGATCATTGCCTTGGACCTTTGACATTTGTAATCGTCGATATGCGGGATCGCTAGAACCTCCGATATCCGATATTAGTGATCGCTAGTTTTCTCTGACCTCCCTTGTTGCTGCTTTCAAAAAACTCCGATTGCGATATGCTCCCAGATGTCTGATATGTGATTCTTTCCTCCTTTCAAAGGTGACAGAACCCCCATCTTTAACAGGCCATATCTTATGATTCCGGGGTCCATTTTAGGAGTTCCATATACCATTGGAAATCTTATTAAAAGAACTATCCAATGGAGAGGATCTGATTTATATTTGAGAGATTATATGGTTTAGGATATGGCTGCAATTTTTCTTCTCTTTTTCACCCTTTTGACAGTTGAAAACAAATTTTTCAGTAAGTGACAACAGATACTACTGTGCACATCATAATATAAATAACAAAAAATATACTAGTGCACAAAATATGGACAATTTTTTACAATTTTAAACCAAACTTTGTTATATTAATCAATATATAATACAACAATTTAGGGCTCCCATACCAGGAATAATGGCCCTCAAATATCCACCAGTGAAATATACAAAACTGGGGTTTGGTTTCAGTCCATCAACAACCAATCTACCCTCAACAAGATACTCTGATTGTCTGGTTGATGTTGTCGACTCTCTCAGCTCCTCTCGATCATACCCTGTACCTGCCTAGTCCTTCGGCTCTCGATCTGCAACTCCTGCCTCTATCAATGCTCCATGTCCATTTGACCACTGAACCTCGGATATCTAGTTTTATCACTAGTTGTGCCTTAGTCCATTAAGGGAAAAACACATCGAGACTCCTGTAGAGTTGTTCACAACTCCACTTGTGAACTACTATCAACTACCCACTATTGCTCCTCAGCTACTTAGGATCTTCAACCCACTATATTCTTCCTTCGTTGCTCCAATGTAGACTAACATAGGGCACGAAGTGCTGCCACCTATCGCTCCAAGATGTCTATCTGCCACAATGAACATAGGACAGGAAGATTTCCCATCATCTGTTCTAGATTTCCTTCTCCACACACAAGTCTAGGGCTGCATAAACTAATTGGTTGATCAGACCCATGAGCTCAACAACTACCACTCTAGCAACCACCTAGGTCCATGAAGGTGGTGTAGACCAAGCTACAACTTAGGCACTATCACAATGTCCTCTATCACACCATAAATTCCCAATCACTATCCACACTTGGTCCACTCTCACGCTACCCTCCAATAATCCACAAGTGACCAATAGTTGTTATAACATCTGCTCCTAGTTAGGGCATCCAACACCTAGGAAACCCTTCCACATGGTTGCTAACAAACTTTCAAATTGTCCTCTCCTAGGACATCATCCACTAGCATCAATTCAACCTTAACACATCAATACAATACATACCTAAACCCGCTCAACTTCTGCGTCACCCTATTGCAGTATGCTACATGCTCAACCCTCACTCATGATGTCTGCACTCACATGTTCCTACACATGTGTGTTCCTGCACTCATGCATTCCTTCGCTTGCTCGTTTTTTCACTCATGCATTCCTGAACTTGCGTGTTCCTGCACTCACACTTTCCTTCACTCATGCATTCCTACACTCCCATGTTCCTACACTCGTGTGTTCATGCACTTGCGCATTCCTGCACTCGTAGGTTTCTACACTCGCACGTTTCCGCATTGCCTTTCTTGATGTGTAGACTATGAAAGATGCTTCTTGGATGTGTCTAAATGCCTCACACTTGACATATATTTATAGGCAACAAGTGGCTCCAATGAATTTGTTTTTGGGCACTACTTTAACCTCAAGCTTACCTGCCTAACTAAACAAATTTACCCATCTTAACTTCAAAAATTTATTTCTCTTCAACCATAACTCAAAATCAGATGATTATCAATGCATCAGATTCATCTTGATGAGTACTATCATCCTCGCCCATCACATGTCAAAATATATCCATAATTTTCTCCCCAAAATTGATGGGAACAAAACCCCAAGCTTGGGTTTCAAGCCTAGAAGGCCATTTGTGGAGCTCCTTCCTCCAAACCCTCGATCCTCAAGGCTTGGAGTACATTCCAAGCTACAAAAATCAACAATCTATCTAGAAAAATTGACACAACTCAAGACTAACAGTGATAAGACTCCTTATGAGTTATGGAAAGGGAGACGAAATTCAGTGAAACATTTCAAAGCATTCCTAATAAAATGTTATATTAAGAGAAATGATAAAAATATTGGAAAATTTGACTCTCGAGCTGACGAGGGTATATTTCTTGGATACTTAGTCAAGAGTAAAGGTTATAAGTGCTTCAACAAGAGGATGGAAAGGGTTGAAGATTGCATTGATATTTTAATGGTTGAAATACTACCATGATTAGAGCCATATAGAGAAAACAAGAACTTAGGTCAAGAAGAAGATGCACCAAAGAGGCATAAAATTCCTTCCTAGTATGTGCAGAAATAACACCTAGAAAGTCAAATTATTGGTGATTGCAGATTCGTTGTTCAAAATAGGAGGAAATTCCTCCACAGTCCAAGTCGTGAAACCCTTGGTCTACTATCACAAATCGAGCCCAAAAATCTCATTTAGGAAAGCAAAGACAAGTCGTGGGTGAAGGAAATGAAAGAAGAATTGGATAAAATCGAGAAAAATAACACTTGGGAGCTTGTCCCTAGACCTAAAGACAAAAAAATTATAGGAACCAAATGAATCTTTAAGAACAAGCTAAATGAGGAAGGACAAGTAATAAAAAACAAAGAAAGACTAGTCTGCAAAGTATATGCATAGGTAGAAGGAATAGAATTTGAAGAAACCTTTGCACCTGTAGCAATATTGGAAGCCATCGAGATTTTTCTTTCTTTTTCAAGTCATAAGAATATCAAGGTATATCAAATGGATGTGAAATCAACCTTTCTCAATGGAGACCTGGAAGAAGAAGTATATATAGAATAACTAGAACTATTCAGGCTTTCATGAAGATTATGTTTGCGGACTGAAGAAGGCCCTATATGGACTAAAACAAGCCGCTAGAGCTTGGTATGCTAGATTGGATAAATATCTCCACTAGCAAGGATTTATAAGAGGAACTAATGATAAAAATTTGTATATAAAAACTAAAAATGATCATTTGCTGGTTGTTGTGGTTTACGTGGACGATATTAATTTTGGCAGTGATTTGGAACAAATTGAATGCCGATTTGATGAGTATATGTAGAAATAATTTGAGATTTATATGATAGGAAAACTATCCTTCTTTCTTGGACTGCAAATTATTCAATCTAAAAATGACATTCTCATCTCTCAATCCAAGTATTTAAGAGAAACTCCGAAGAAATTTGGGATGGAAGAATGCATGTTGGTTAGTACCCCCATGGTTAATAGTTGTAAACTATGTAAAGATGACGAAATTCCTCTTATAAATCATAAAACCTACAAATCAATGGTTGGAAGCTTGTTATACCTTACTGCCTCAAGACCAGACATCATGCAAGTAGTAGGCCTTGTGGCCATATTTCAATCCAACCCTAGAGAAATCCATGTCAATGTTGTAAAAAGGATTTTCAAATACTTGCTAGGAACAAAAAACTTGGGTTTATGGTATGCTAGAGGTAAAGAATTTAAATTAATAACTTACATTGATGTTGATTGGTTTGACATCCTTGATGACGGGAAAATAACCTCTGGTTCAACATTCTTTTTGGGAGATTTTCTTGTGCCTTGGGTTAGCAAAAATAAGACTCTATCTCATTATCTATGGCTAAGGTTGAGTACATTGTTTTTGCAACCTTTTGCGGATATATTATTTGGATGAAGAAGACCTTAAAAGACATCAAGGTAGAGATGAATGATTCAATTCCAATCATGTGTGATAACACTAGTGCTATCAAAATATCTAAAAATTTTGTCATGCATTCTAAGCCCAAGCATATTCCAATTAATTCATTTTCTATGAGAACAGGTTGCTGCTAATGTTGTTCGACTTGAATATGTGGCCACTAATGAGTATCTTGTCTATATACTCACAAAGCCTCTAGCATGAGAACCCTTTGAGTATCTTAGACAAAAAATAGGAGTTGTTTTTCCTACATCCAAATGACTTAATTTGAATGAGTATTGGAAGCTACTCAACTTATTGGATCAATTAAAGAGTAGGCTACAAAGTTTCCGGGGGAGTTTCTTTCATTGGTGCATTCTTTGCCATTGATGTCAAATGGGGAGAAGAAGTTTCTGAGTGGAATGGTTATTGATGATAGGGGAAGTGTAGAGATGGATAGAACCCTACTTGGTATGAGGGGGAGCTGCTACAACAAGGCTTGGAACTATTTCCATGAATGCTAAAGGGGGGGTATTATTGAGCATAATGTTGGCATTGATGTCAAATAGGAAAGGATGGAAAATGCATGATGCGTCAATTTCATGGGGAGTCCTATGGCTGCTAAATTATTTAATAGAGAACCATCATAGTAACATGATAAGTAAAGAAGCTTTAAAATATTATAACTATGGTGGTTGGGAGTCCCAGGATTTGAAGGCATTTCTTCCTTAAGAGATAAACTCATATGCTCCCAAAAATTTCATAGTTGGATAGTGCTCGGAAAGATGTTTCCAATGGTATACTAAAGTCCAAAACGGGTCTCCAGGATCAAAATATATGGCTCAACAAAGTATGGAGATAAAAAATCAACTGGCAGGGTTCTAGGGTTCAAGGTTCCACCTCTCCCATGTGTTTTGTGAGAAATTTCTTTGTTAAAGAAATTTTAGACTTAAATGTATTTTGGAGTAAGGTCGGTCCACTTGGGAGAAACAAAGAAGGACAGACAAGCCCAAACCCCCCCTAGACGAAACTCTGGCAAGTCAGGTCATCGATTTTTCAAGGTTCAATGCAATGGTTTGATCGACTCCCGAACTTCTACCCCCGACTCTCGACCAAGTATCACCCTTGGATGGATTAGCCTAGTCGAGCCTTTAGCTTAGTTGGTTGGTCGACCTATTTGAGAGGCTTTAGAAGGAGTACAAAGAACCAACCCTTGACCTTCGTCCTGTGTGGGACCAGCTACAAGTGGCATTCAGGGTGGCAAGATGATATTATATCAGATTGATGTGGCACTCTAGGCATGTGACATGTGGCACATATTTTCAACATTTTTAATTGGTCAAGTGGGCCAAATCCGGGTGACATGCATCACCACCTAGGGGACACCATGTGGTGTTGATGAAGTTATCATGATGCAGGTGTGATATAAGATTATGATGTGGTAGGACCTCAAAGTTTGTGCTAGGGGGTCATTTTGTGAAGGTTTTCATGTGCATTTATTTTAATCATCTTTGGCAAAAAATGAAAAGAAAATGACCCTGAGCTAAGACTTCGAGTTAGTCATGCCTTCAAGTGAGTAGTGACAAATGAAAGTGCTTAACAAGTAATGTAGTCTAACCTACGACCTCCTGCCTAAAATTGAAAGGCGAGCCCATATTTGGCATTAAGGCCATTTTAAGAGGAATAAGAAATATTTGGCGTAAAGGTCAAAGTAGGTAGTTGTTCTATCAAAATTTAAAGGCTTTCTAAATGCTTAAAACTCCATGAAATCTTGCAAATTTTGAAATTAATCCTAAAACCACAAGATGCTCACTCACGCAAAGGAATTAAGGTTGATGACACTGCGCTATACTAATTCATAGGGTTTGGTCGATGGAGTTGGTGGAGCGCATTATTTTAGTGATGTATTTTCTCTGCAATCTATCCAAATGACAAATAAAATACTCCTGATGCCATTCTGTATTAAATGGAAGAAATCCTTTCACAGTTGGAGAAGACTTGAGATCATGTTAAATTCTATGATATGTATAGAGTTGGAGAAAAATCATAGTCTCAGGAAAGGTTGGAAAGACATAGTATGCTCTGCGCCATTCAAAAATTGAATGAATCAAGTCTTTCAGTGGTACCAATAAAAGGAAGGAGCAATCATTATTCAATTTAGCAGTGAAAATCAAATTGAATAAGCAAGGACAACCCTATTGTGTAATCAAAATCTTAGTTGGCTTGCTAATATATTTGGAGAGTCTTACACTGCCATGTGATTTGGTAAGAGTGCCCATACTCATGTTCTTAATTGAAGACTAGTGAGCCATACTAAAGTACATGTGGGGTGAATGATGAGTTAATAGACTACGTTGTTCTATGTGATGCATTTGAACAAAGACTTTGAGATGTCGAGTAAGCGTGTGATGAACACTATATGTGCAATGTGGTTAGCTCTGGTCTAACTGAGAGAGTGTGTGTGTGGTGTGCTCATGTTGAAGGAAGAATAGAACAATGTGTGTAATAGAGCTGAAGGTGCAGAGAAGAGGGAAACTGAGAGTATGGATACAAATCAGAGAGGAAGGGGTTGTAAGAGACAACAATCCAAGTTCTTTATGCTTTTTATAGTTGAAGTAGGCCACTGTCTTTATCTGAAAATTGTATAAAAAATAGGACAGTTGGATGAATTAGGCTGTGGCCGACATTTATCAGAGGTTGGAGCCTCTTGGAAAGTTGTGGCTTTCTAATTTGAAGGGAGTTGGGGCCTCCTGTGAGTGGGTTCTCACAAAAAAAAATTGATATAATTAAGTAGGAGCTCTAATTACATCATAATAACAAACATATTGGTGGCTTTTCCCTTTTGGGTTTGCACATTAAATATCCATGTCCATGTGTATATATTGTTCATCATTAGCAGTGTGTGTTCATGTGAATTGTTTACATTGTTGCTTATGTATTTAGTTGTGAATTCTCATATGAGTGATTCCCAATAATTGTTAAACAATTACTCATTTTCCGAAAAACCATTATCCTACAATTTGTTTATTTCACTAATGAGGAGATGTGTAAATGTTCAATATGTTTTTTGGTATAAGTTTATTTATATCAATAAGATTAGTTTCTATTTTTTTTACTAAACAATTTGAATAAAAAATTATTATGTTGATATGTGTCTCTTTATGAAAAATTAGTGTATTTTTTTATTTTTCAAAATTTTTTCTTTTAATAATAAATAAAAAATATTGACATATTCTCATTATTTCCTCTCTATCAAAAAATGAAATTTCAAATATCAACTATTTCTTATTTCTAAATTAATATTTACCTTTTAGCATTTATCCATACAATTATAAAGTTACTATGCAAATGCTATTATATCAACCACATTGCTAGTACGTATATACATACACTCTAAACAAATATTGAATTAAATGGTTCCTAATATTTAGGAGATTTGAATGAGTAAACTTTATTTAATCGTAACATTTATTTTCTTAATTTAATATTATGAAATTTATTAGGCAATGGTTTTTTTCTTTATTCAATGTCACAAATTTGTAAGATGATGTAGTTAATAATAACTTTTATTTATCTATTTTTAAATAAGTGGAATATACAAATACACTTGTGCATTGATGCTTCGAGTGCATGGCTTACATGTATATTGGCCCATTTGTCTTCACTTGTTTAATAAACTATATTATATTATTAAATTGAGAGAATTTGTTTATACATGATATTGTTTATTTACTTGTATTGTGATAATGATACTCAAACTTTTTCCTTCTTTGTTAGGTGTTAAGGGACGATTTTAAATGGGTTTATTATATAGTTTATTATAATTGGTATGTGCAGAGTGGTTGCTTTAAACACGTGACTAGGGACAATAGTATAGAAGAAAAAGATAAAGGGAATAATGTCACCTTTATAAATAATGCTCCTACAAAAATTAAGGGGAAGAGTATAGCCAGTCTTGATGAGAATAACAAGGCCCAAAATGTGTTGTATGTGGAAGGCCTCAAGCACAATTTTATTAGTGTAAGTCAAATGTGTGATAATGGCTATACTGTGACCTTTTTTATCTAAAGACAGTGAGATTCAAAAATAAAAGAATGGGAAGCTTGTGGGAAAGGAACTTAGGACTCACAACAATGTATATGTGTTTGATGATTCCAAAGTGAGCTACTACCTAAGTAAGAAAAATCAAGCTTGATTGTGGCATAGAAGACTTGGTCATATAAATTTTGACATATAATTAAAAATCAACAAATTAGAAGAAGTAAGAGGTTTTTCCTAGACTATTAAAAGCTAATAGCTCAATCTTCAAGTCCTGTTATTTTGGAAAGCAGACAAGGAATCAATTTGGGACAAAGGAATTCTCAACCTATAAATCTTTGGAGTTGGTTCACACTGAAATTTGTGGTCCTATAAGAAGAAATAGCCTAAGAGGAGAAAGGTACTTTATTTTATTTGTTGTTGATATTACTAGAGCCAATTGGATAATGTTGTTGATAGAAAAATATGAAGCTCTGGAAATGTTCAAGATATTCATAGCTTAGGTTGAATGAGAAATATCTGAAGATTAAATGCTTAATATCAGACAGGGGAGGAGAATTCACCTCTAGAGAGTTTGAATAATATTGTGAAGAGAATGGCATAGGAAGGCAATACCCAATAGCTAGAACACCACAATAGAGTGGAGAAATAGAGAGAAAGAACATAACAATTTAGGACATGGTTAGAATAATGATGGATGAAGGGAAGGTTCCACACACCTTATGGGGAGAAGTAGCACAAGTAGTTGTCTATGTTGATTTTCGATGATCTTGGGTCTAGGATAGAATCTTAGAATATCTTATGATATCAAACCAAGAATCACAACGATCCTGTTGTTGCTTTTTCTAGCACTTGTAGCACAAGTGATTCAGGAGATATAGAAATCTTCCTAGAGAGAGCCTCTGGGTTGATTGTAGACTAGTACCTAGGACATCTTAAATAGAGGAGTGCATTTGAGATTATCTTAGGGATTAGTTGCACTCCAATTGTCACGAAATTTTAAAAAGAGAATAAAAGGGGGCTTGGTTCAATAGCCCTTCATCAAGGTAGACTCAAGCCAATACATGGATCCAAATGTTCAGGGGGTAAATCAGGCCAACCTCAAAGAGAAATGTTTGGTTCTAGTGGCCGACACACCACAACAGGTAGCTTAATATTGACATTGTAGTAAAGTGAAAAGGAGGAAAGGGAGGTGGTAAATAAATGTGTAGGGTTTATTACAATGGAGAATCCTAAGCCATGATGTTCTAGTAGAAATATGGAAGAGGGAGGAGATGAAAGAGCAGAAAGAGTGGAGCACTAATCAAGGTTTCATGCCATATACCTCATGGGTACCTTTATGACCAAACAACATGGGTAAATCTATGTTCATACAAGTACTACATGTTAATTGAATAACACAAGTAAATATGTCTAGTACATAGGTACTGTAGGTTATAGACTAACATAAGTAACTCTGCCTTATACACAGGTGTTGTTCACTATTTATCTGCCTAGATAAATCCATAATCAGAGATAAATATTTAACAATTTCATTACACTATTTCAGAGAAAGAAAAACACATATGAAATGAGATTTACAGAAGGGAAAACATACTACGCATTGCCATGATTGGAATCACCAAATAGTTTCATTAATATTCAAAATGAGCTCCATTCACCAATCCATTTACATTTAGCAATACATGCTAGGAGTCCCTTGTGAAAAAGTGATTAGAACCAAAATGGAACCAAAGAATTTGGACCACTGCAGGTGCATAATTCTAGAACCTCTATTAAGTATTTCTCCCCCTTATTTATACAGAGAAGGGGGGATTTGAATCAACATTTACAAAATATCTCAACCAAGGGCCAACTGTCTAATTGACTAGCTACCTCGGCTTGCAATAGCTCTACTACCCAAAATGATTTCCAAGGATTTGATTCCTTTCTTGAAAATAAACAAAAATTACAGAATAATGAAAAGAAAAGGAAAAAGGAAATATGATGAAGGAAGTTTCCCTTTGGTGTTCCTATAAAGGCCTCTGGTCAAGCCATGTCTCTGCCACAATGTGTCCCTCTAGCTACTTAGCTAGTCCCTGTCGCTTTCGTCTTAATTGCCTGAATCACCCATTCTCAAGAGCTAGGAGTGGTTCGATTGGGAGTTTTATGTCACGGTACAGTAAAATAGGACATCTGGGTAGTATTTCATATTCCCTTTGCATGGTCCTCCATGTTGAATTATCAAGTCATCCTTAGCTTCCATACGTTCATTGACTCATAGGAGACATTCAGTGAAGTAGTCGAATCCATTTTTGTGGCCCTTGTAGTCCTTGATTGCTTGTTGCAGGGGCTTTTACAGGATTAACCCATATTGATTTGCCACTACTCCATACCTCTATTCAAATTCTCAGTTGCGGACCCATCTGCCTTTAAAGCTCTATACCACGCTATTGAAACATTACTTCAATGAGACTGTTATTCTAGAGGATGTTACAAACAATGAGTCCTGATGCTCCTTAGGCCCCCTTATGGTTTACCCCCTTTATTCCTTTCTTCTCATATGACCAAGAGGTTATGACCTGGTTCTTGGACAAATATCGGAGGTCGGAAAATCGGCGATTTCCTATCAACGTCCTTCATGCATCCTCCTTAAACTTGTGATCACTAATCATCCTTTGTGCTTAGCCCTTGGTTTCTCGACTCTTTATGTGACTGTAAACTAACCACCTTATCTGAGCCCTCCGATTAGAGGTTCACATCAGCGATTCCTTTTTTGATGCACACCACAACCATTGATCGTTGATTGTCAATCAACCTCAGTGCTTAGCCCCTGCTTCTTTTAGCTCTTTATGTGACTGTGGGCCAACCCCTGTGTCGGATCCCCATTATCGCACTTTCCCATGTGTGCACTGCGTTACGAAGTGCCGATAAGCCTCAACTTCTGATTTTTTATTGTTGATATGACATAATCAGTACCATGTGGTACCTTTTGAGTGGTGACACGTGTCACCCTGTTTTTCCCCCTTATGACCCCTCAGCACGTTGAATCTGCATGCCACATGTCTGTCGTATTGCAACATCATGTTGACATCAACACCATCTTGGATTTATCAAGACCAATGGTATTTTTCCACATTGCCTTCTAGAGGAGAGAGAAAATGCCCATCTGCCCTTGGTTTTTCATTGATTTCCTTTGTAAATCACTTTCAGCCTTCCCGGTGCTTCAAAACTAACATATCACAACTTGCAATATTGCAATATTTTAGAGTTGTCACACTGTTGGCACGCCAATAAGCCATGATGTTCTAAGCATGATCGTCGATCGCTAATTTCCATGGACCCCCGACTACTGATATGTCGATATCGCTCCCGAACCTTCGATGTGTGGGGCCTTCGATATGTCACGACTTCCAATTTGCGGGATCGCCAATATGCAATGCGACCTTGGTGTCTGATTGCCGATCTCCATGTCGTTGGAACCTCCGATATGCCATGTTGCCTAGTCATCCAATTTGCGATTTTCAATATATCTGTGCTACTGTGATCTTTGATCACTGATTCACCATACTGATATGCCTGATTGCTTCTTGGACCTCTGGCATTTGCGATCGCCAATATACAAGATTGCTAGAACCTATGATCTCCGACATTTGTGATCGTTGATTAGTGGTTTTCTCTTCCCTCCCCTACTGCTTCTTTCAGAAAACTCTGATTGCAATTTGTGATATGCTCCCAGACCTTTGATATGTGATTCTTTCCTCCTTTCGAAGGTGACAAAACCCCAATCTTTAACAGGCCATATCTTATGATTTTGGGTTCCATTTAAGGAGTTCCATATACCATTGGAATCTTATTCTGAGCACTATCCTATGGAGAGGGTTTGATTTAGCTTTGAGAGCTTCTATGATTTGGGAGATGGCTTCAACTTTTCTTCTCTTTTGCACCCTTTTGACAGATGAAAACAAATTTTGCAGTGAGTGACAACATTGGCTCTAACTGGGGACAGTGCCTTGCTGGAAATGTGTTGAGAACCTGCAGACTAGTAGCCTTCACCATTGGGCATGGAGTTAAAAATATAATGAACTTATATAACTAGAAAATCTCCATGAAACTTTTTCATATGGAGTCCTTTCCTCATCAAACTGAAATGCAGAAAAATAAATTCTACCAACTGGAAAGTAAATTCTCATCTAGTGAGCTTATTAATGTACAATTCCTACTTATGTACATGGCTTAATTAACCTAAGTGAGTTCAACCCTCCAATAGAGCCAGGCCAACATTTGGGTGTTGGACCTAATGCCTCCATGTTGCTGAAATTTAAAAATTAAAATAATCATGGACCATGAAAAATCTTCAAACAAAAAACTTGATGCATACTCCAGAAACAACCTATGATGTTGACCAAATAATGTGCTCATGTAGTCAGCTACAGGGTCGTAGAACAGACAAGAAGAATTTACAGTTGCCTTATTTCCATAAAAATTCTATTGACCAATATCTTCTTGGTTAGGGCAGCCGCAAACACTGTTCATCTCCTCAGCCTTAGAATTTTTGAGCAAAACTTGTTGCTGGAAGCCTGCTCCCCACTTGCTCATAAACCACTCCCTTTGAACATTTGTGGCCATCTCATCCTCCTCTGAATAATATGAATCATAAACCAGAGGAGGTTCTTGAACTTGTTCTCCAAGTGAAGGATGTGCATCATGGACTAGAGCATCTTTATTGACCGCATGGCGAGCCTCCTCTTCTTTTGCAACTGCCCATGATTGGGATTGTTATGGCTTTGCATCATTTGAATCTCCATCATATTCATATACATCATAAGAAGGAGAAACATCAAAATCGGCCGAATAATATCTCTAACAGTTTATTTGCAGCTCGATGATGTTTCCTTCTTTTCTTTCTTGGTCATTGGGTGATGCTTCTTGATGCAAGTAGATGTTTTCTTGGAGAGGAGCTCCATAAAAATCTTTAGCAGGGTCACTAACCTCAGGAATATCTTCATCATTAAAATGTGCACAATAATCTTCAAACAGATCATTCGGTGGATATAATCTTTTGCAATAATGATGGAATGCTATATGAAAACATTTTAAGTAAGATATGTTTCCACGAGGTATTTTCTTGTACCAAATTCTAAAATCATCTTTTAAAGAGTACATGAACAATTTCATTTTCGCGTTTTCGAAACTAATACCCTGTCATTCCATGCATTCATGAAAATACTTAAGGTGTTGGTCCAACCTTCTATATGTGTTTCCACTTAATCTAGGCAAATAGGTATTCCATTCATGAAACGAAGGGAAATGATTGGAATAACTAGCACTAGAATAAAAATCCAGTGGGGCAAATTGGTTGGCCAGGAATGTAGGAATGGCCATTTTAAAAACCCCCTAGGTGAGTGATCTCAGTTTCAAAGGTAGTTAAAGTTTTTAGCTGCTTTAGCATCAGAGTGAGTATGAGGCTGCTTGAAGGCCAGGATGGTCAAATAGAGATACGAAAATTGGAGTCGCTAGGTTGTTTACCATAAAATTGAAACAATGGAGTTTCCAAGGTGATAGATATTCAACACATAGTTCCCTTTCTCACCTAACAGAGGGAGTGTAAAAATTTGTCATACCCAGGGAGAAATATTTTGATCCATTCCTCGACAATGGCACCAGAAAGATGTTGTCACGTTTTCTAGCACCTATAGCACAAGTGTTTCAGGAGATATAGAAAGCTTCCTAGAGACAACCTCTGGGTTGATTGTAGACCATTGCCTAAGAAATCTTAAATAGAGGAGTGCGTTTGAGATTATCTGAGGGATTAGTTGCACTCCAATTGTCATGAAATTTGAAAAAGAGAATAAAAAGGGGCTTGGTTCAATAGCCCTTCATCAAGGTAGATTCAATCCAATACATGGATCCAAATGTTCAGGGGGTAAATCGGGCCAACTTCAAAGAGTAATGTTTGGTTTTGGTGGACGACACACAACAACAAGCAACTTAATATTGACATTGCAGTAAAGTGAAAAGGAGGAAAGGGAGGAGGGAAATTAGTGTGTAGGGTTGATTGCAATGTAGAATCCTAAGCCACAATGTTCCAATAGAAATATGGAAGAGGGAGGAGATGAAAGAGTGGAAAGAGTGGAGCACTAGTCAAGGCTTCATACCATATACCTCATGGGTACCTTTATCACCAAAAGTCATTAGTAAATCTGTTCTCATGCAGTACTATAGGTTAATCGAATAACACAAGTAAAGTTTTCTAGTACATAGGTATTGTAGGTTATAGACTAACATAAGTAACTTTGTCTTATACACAAGTACTTTTCACTATTTATCCATCCTAGATAAATCCATGAATCAGAGAGAAACCTTTAACAACTTCATTACATTATTTCAGAAAAAGAAAGACACATGTGAAATGAGATTTACAGAGGGGAAAACGTACTATGCATTGTTGTGATTAGAATCACCAAAGACTTTCATTAATCTTCAAAACAAGTCCCATCCACTAGTCCATTTACATTTAGAAATACATCCTACGAGTCCCTTATGAAAAAGCGATTAGAACCAAATAATTTGGACCACTACAAGTGCAGAATTCCAGAACTTCTATTAAGTATTTCTCCACCTTATTTATATACAGAAGG
>APFE030318139.1:99270-109783 GCA_000404065.3 Pinus taeda | reverse complement strand
GAAGCTTTTGGAAGATTCCATGATCTTCCACCTCGCATTTTGTCCCTGCCATTTGTCCATTCCCGACCATCGCACCCTACAGAGGAGCCATTCAGTATGCATCGCACCTTGTAGAGTGGGAAGGTGATATGCATCGCACCCTCTGCACTGGGTTTTAAGTATGGTCCAGTTTTGACCATTTATGAGCAGCTTTTGGTGGAGAACTTCTGGGAGATGATGTAATCAGTTGACCTTGTTCCTTTAGGCAGTGAAGCAACACTTTTAGGGACTTAGGAGCCCTCAGTTTATGGACATTTATGATTGGGGTTGAAGTGCCCAAAAATGTCTATAACATTGACCTTTGATTTTCCAACCTCCAAGATGACGTCATTTTATCGTCATTACCTCACATGGTGCCTCCTTACAGTGTACATGTGTCACCTGGATTTGCCCCAAAAGGTTACTGAAAAGCCTTAATAAAACTACCATGTGTCTACTACATGCTAAGGTCATATGCCATGTCAACTTCATAGGGCTAATCACATACTACTATGTGACCTACTAGAGGAGAGAGAAAGGATCTTGTTAAACCTTGGTTTTGCAATGAAAACCTTTGTTAATCTGATTCTGCATCCCTCAGTGCTTTTAAAAGGAACTTCAATAATATCGGCACCTCCATGTATCGTAAATTCTCAAGATTCAATTTTTAAGAAGTTCCAAGATTTTGATGGCCTCAACTTTCTGATATTCCGATATCTTTCTACTCTGCAATTCTGACCTTTGATGTTCTGAGCCTTCTGATATTCCGGTATCCGCCTACTCTATAGTTCTGACCTCTAACATTTTGAGCCTTCTAATATTCCTTCCTTCGACATTTTGATGGCCATATGCTCCGAGCTTCCGATGTTATCACATTCCAAAACCCATGAGACTCTGAACTCTGATATTTTGTCCTCCTGAGGTCCCGATATGCTGCCATGTGTCCTGATATTTTGACATTCTAAGGACTTCAAGGCCCTAACTTCAACAGTCAATAGCTTTTGATCTAGGAGGCCATTTCTGGACTTCCACATACCATTGGAAAGCTCTTTTATAACACTAACCAAATATCTTGATTCCAAGATTATTTAAGCTAATATATTAATGTGGAATATCCTCCAAATTATGGGCCTCCCAACCACGTTAGTCATCTTTTTATGGCTTCTCCAATAAGCCTGGTACTATGATAATTCTCTACAAGAGACTGCAACAACCATAGGAATCCTCATGGGCTTGACATATCAATCATATCAAACAAATATAGTCCATTTGTCATCAATGCAAGCACACTTGTAGCCACTAGCCATCCATACAATGAAAACTATCCAACAATCTCCCCCTTTCGCGTTGATGGAAACAACGTAAGCTCTCCCTAAAACCAAGCATGGTCTTCTTGATGGCTTCTCCAATGAAGTAGTAATATTCTCCCCCTTTGGAATCAATGGAAAAGGATTCTTTTGAGAACTCCCCCTAAAACACTACAACCTACTCTTAAATTGATACCTCATGCTGAGTAGCTTCCAACAGACACCAAAATTGAGTCATTTGGGAGGAGGAACCACGATTCCTATCTATTGCCTAAGATATTAAGAGGGTTCTCTTTTCTGTGGATTAGTAAAGATATCTACAATTTGATCTTTAGTGGCCACATATTCAAGTCTAACAACGTTGGGTGCAACATGTTCCCTTAATAAATGGAACTTGATAGGCATATGCTTGGTCTCTAAATGCATGACTGGATTCTTAGAGATGTTGATGGATCTAGTATTATCTCACATGACTGGAATAGGCTCAATCAACTCTACTTTAATTTCCTTCAAGTACTTCTTCATCCATAGTATTTGTGAGTAATAGGTGGAAACTACAATATACTCTGCTTCAGCTATTGATAAAGATATGGAGGCTTGTTTCTTGTTGACCCATGAAACTAAGCATTTTCCCAAGAAGAATGATGCACCTGAGGTGTTTTTCCTATCATCAATACTACCTACCCAATCAGCATTAGTGTATGCCTTCAACTTAAATTCTATCCTCTTAGGATACCACAGCGCATAATCTATTGTTCCTTGAAGATATTTAAAAATCATTTTGACAGTGATAACATCACTTTCGCGAGGGAAAGTTTGAAGGCTGGCCACAAGGCCCACTGCTTGCATGATGTATGGTCATGAACCTATGAGATACAATAATATTCCTATCATGGATCTGTATTCAGTCTGATTTACTAGCATTGTTTCATCTTCTTTTCACAATTTGCAGCAAGTAACCATAGGTGTGCTAACTGACTTGCAATCTTCTAGCCCAAACTTCATCAGAGTTTCTCGTAGGTATTTGGATTGAAGAGATAAACACTTCATTCTTAGTTTGAGAAATTTGAAATCCCAAGAAGAAATTAAACTCTTTGATCATGGACATTTCGAACTCTTTCTACATACTATTTGAGAATTGATGTCCTAATTGTTCCACTCTACCTTAATTTCCTTAAAGATCTGCTTCATCCATAGGACTTGTGAGAAATAGGTGGAAACTATAATATAATCCACTTCAACTATTGATAAAGAGATGGAGGCTTGTTTCTTACTGACCCATGACACTAAGCATTTTCCCAAGAAGAATGTTGCACCTGAGATGTTTTTCCTATCATCAATACTACCTGCCCAATTAGCATTAGTCTAGGCCTTTAACTCAAATTCTCCACTCTTAGGATACCACAGTCCATAATCTATAGTTCCTTGAATATATTTAAAAATATTTTTGACAACGATAACATGGTTTTCACAAGGGAAAGTTTGAAATCTAGCCACAAGGCCCACTATTTGCATGATGTCTCTCTACGAAGCTATGAGATACAACAAGATTCCTATCATGGATCTATATTTAGTTTGATTTACCAGCAGTGTTTCATCTTCTTTTCACAATTTGCAACCAATAACCATAAGTGTGCTAACTGACTTGCAATCTTCCAGCCCAAACTTCTTCAAATTTTCTCGTAGATATTTGGATTGGGAGATAAACACTCTATTCTGAGTGTGAGAAATTTTCAATCCCAAGAAGAAATTAAACTCCTTGATCATAGAAATTTCAAACTCTATCTACATACTATTTGCAAATTGATGTCCCAATTTTTCCATGTCGCTGCCAAAGATTATGTCATCCACATATACTACTACAATCAATAGATGATTGCTTTCAGACTTGATGTATAAATTGTTGTCTACAATACCTTTCTTAAATCCCTGTTGCAAAAGGTATCAATCCATTCTTATGCACCAATATCTCAAAGCCTGTTTGAGTCCATAAAGGGCATTTTTCAGTTTGCACAAAAACTCCTTATCTTCGGTGAGTGTGAATACTTCTAGCTTCTCAATATAAACCTCTTCTTCTGTAGAAAATCTGTGTACGTTAACCCGATAATGCAATATAAATCAAAGAAGAATACTGTAACCTACTTCTACTATCAATTTGCAGAAGCTTAAAGATTGAGCTGAAAAATATAACCAGAAGAAGAAGAATCAATGGCGCAATACACATGAAAATATTTTGGAGAAAGCCTCATCTAAAAACCCCACACTATTGTATTATCATACATGGTGGAAATACATAGGAATTATACAAAGCCTTAGCTCTCACAGCTAGCCAACTCTTAGTACAATCCTCACAGATTCTCACAGGTAATCTTGGCTTCTCTCCTGCCTTCCTCTCTGCCATCCAAGCTCTTATTTCCTTGCGTTGTTCCTTGTGGATGATTCTCCTGTTACCAAGTGGATGATATCCTCCAAAACTACGCAATCTTCAAGGATTAAATCCCTGACTGCATGCATGAGTTTTCTCCATGAGAAAACACATGCAACTAATAGTACACTGTCCTTGAACATTTATCTCAACTGGGTCTTTCTCGGAATAGACATGCATGAGTTTTTGCTGAGGGAATCTTCAGTTAACTGGAGTAGCACTAGTTGAGTGCATTAATGCATCAACTGACTGTTAAGTCACTATTAGTTCCTCAAACAGTGTGGAACTAATTTAACTAGACTTAACTTAGTAAACTGAGTTAAATAATTACAACTCAAATATAACTCAACCTTATCTCCTTAATTTAAGGGATAACTCTTGCATGAATTCAGAAAGACTTCTAACTTGAATTTCTCCAACTAATTAATTTAAAAATAAATTAATTAATTATTTCCAAGTAGCTGTTAAGGACTAAATTCGATTTCTAATTCACAATTATCAAGGACAAATTAAATTGGAATATTCTTGTTGCCATATTTCAACACTCCCTCTCAACAAGAAAGGGATTATATGCCACCCCGATCCTATCTCTATGGAACTCTAATTTACACTTTGACAATTCCTTTGTCAAAATGTCAACATCTTTCTCCTCTATCGAAATATATTGTAGCAACATGATCCTCATCGGTACACAGTCTCTGAGATGATGATAGTGGATGTTGATGCGCTTGGACCTATCATGAAATACTGGATTATTAGAGAGTTTGATACAACTCTGAATATCACAATAGATTACAGTTGGATCCATCCTCTGATCAAACAAACCAACTAGGATTTTCCACATCCAGATGGCCTCACACACTACCTGACTTGCAGCCATATATTCTGCCTCTACTGAGCTAAGTGCAACCAACCTTTGTTTCCTGTCGTACCAAGAAAATGTCACTAACCCAAGTTTGAAAATCCCTCCTGATGTGCTCTTCTGATTTGATGGGCTCCCTACCCAAACTGCATCGGTGAATCCATGTAGCTTCACTCCCTCTATTCGTCTGTACCATAATCCATACTGAGATGTGCCTCTTAAGTATCTCAATACATGCTTTTCCACCTTCCAAAACATCTTTGTAGGCTGAAACATCGCTTGAATCAGCGAGTTAACTGCATAGCACAAATCGGGTCATGTGTTCATTAAGTACATCAGTGAACTCACAAGCTACCTGTATACAGTAGCCTCTACCACTTCTCTTGAAGTAACAACCTCCTTCCTCTAGTTACCTCTAGAGGAATTTGCATGGGTTTGCACTTCTCCATGTGGAATCTCCTGAGTATCTCATTGGCATACTTTCCCTGAGACACAAACAACTCCCCATCCTTTAGCCATACTTCCATGCCAAGGAAGTAATGCATGAGACCCATGTCTTTCATCTCGAATTCTCTTGTAAGGTCCTCCTTGCAAGACACGATTAGTTGATCATCACCAGTCAATATGAGATTAAGAACATAAAGTACGATGATCAACAACTTACCTTTCACCATGATGTGGTACAGGTTCGCATCCGCTTCACTCTTTGTGAAGCCCAACCCGGTGAAGTAGTTTTCTATCCTGGTGTACCAAGCACGAGATGCTTGCTTCCACCCGTACAAAGCTCTCTTGAGTTGGCACACATGCGACTCATAATCGAAGGTCTCAAAACCTTTTGATTGATCTATGTACACCTCTTCCTCAATTTGGCCATTGAGGAATGCAATCTTCACATCCATCTAATGGATCTTCCAATCCATCTGTGCTGATAGTTCCAACATAGATCTGATAGATGAGTACCTTGTGACAGGATAAAAATTCTCATCATAGTCAATCCCCTCAACCTATGAAAAGCCACGGGCAACAAATCTTGCCTTATGCTTCTCCACACTAACATCAGCAGCTTGCTTTACCTTGTAAAGCCAACAGGAACTCACAACTGACTTGTTCTCCGGTCTCGGAACCACGTCCCAAACATTGTTACGAACTATGGAGTCATTCTCCTCCACCATAGCATCAACCCAAATCGGCTACTGCACTACTTCCTCAAAGGAAGATGGCTCGGTCTCAACACATTCCCCAGCAAGGGCCATGTATCCAGTGTACCTCTCAGGTGACCTCCTCTATCTGTGCTAAGAAGATGGTGCTCCCACATTCTTTCTCGCATTCTCTAACAATCTGTCAGCTTCTCTTGTGAAATTCTGTGCATCTCTGGAAGACTCTGCTTGAGTGGATGTCTCGACTCCTAGAATCTCTGCATGCAACTGATCCACATTAGTTTGAGGCTCCTCCTCCGTAGGAACCAACAGTTCCTCCACATCCTATAGTTGGAGCTCCCTCTCAAGGGAAACTCGCATGGCCTTCTGCTCATCAAACTTGAGATCTTTGTGAACCATTGTCCTCTGACTGCTAGGCAAGTACACTCGATAGTTGTGAGGTGTATCAGTGTACCCCACAAATATCCCCAACTCTGTTGTCAGCTCAAGCTTCTTCCGTGCATCCTTTGTCACATGTCAATATACCAATGAGCCAAAGATCCTAAAGTGACGCACATCTGGTCTCTTTCCAAAGAAAGCTTCCTCTGGTGTCTTCATCCCAAGTATGCGATGTAGGCTTCTATTCTACAAATAGACCGCTATGTTGCATGCCTCAGCCCACAAGTGAATTGGTAGGCCTTGTTCATGTAGCATTGCTTGTGCTGCCCCTACAATAGTTCTATTTTTCCTCTCGGCCACCCCATTCTGTTGTGGGTTATGAGGTGTCGTCAAATCTCATTTAATTCATTCCACTGCACAAAAGTCCTTAAACTCTTGAGAGACATATTCTCCATCATTTTTTATTCTCAAGGCCTTGATATTCTTCCCTGGCTCTTTCTCGACCAAATCTTTGAACTCACAAAACTTTATGAAAGTTTGGTCCTTATTCTGCATGAAATAAATCCATCATTTACGAGAATAGTCATCAATGAAAATCACATAGTACCTTTGCTTCACTGTGGATGTCATCGAGAATAGTCCACACAAATCAGTATGAACTCACTCTAAGATAGCCTCTGCTCGACTGTCTTGATCATGAAAGGAAGGTTTGGTGTACTTTCTGAAGGTACAACCTTTTCATGTGTCAACTTACTCAAGTTTACCTTTGGGAAGTCCTATAGATATTTGCTGCATTATCTTCAAAGCCCCATGATGCAAATGGCCCAACCGCTTATGCCACAACTCACCAATGTCTTGGCTTTGCACCAATTCTGCTTTCGTACTCAATGTTGCACAATCATCTACCTCTAGTATATAGGGATTCTTCACCCGAATCCCTATCCTCTTGGTCTGAACCGTGTCTATGTGTCTTAGGAACGCCTTTCCGTTACTAAAGACAACATCGTAGCCTTTGTCCTCCAACATCACGACTGATGCCAAGTTCTTCTTCAGTCCAGGCACATACATCACATCTATCAAGGTGAGAGGAGCTCCATGCTCCCTCTAAAAAGCAACCATGCCCACTCCTGAAACACTATACCTTCCGTCGTCACCCATCTCTATGTGCATCTTAAGGTCTTTCTCCTCTAAGGCACTGAATAATTTTTTATCACCGTTCATGTGGAATGAGGCTCCACTGTCAAGATACCAGACACAACCCCTCATCGATGACACCATGCATGCGATGAGGGTAAAGTCCATTTCGAACTGAGAGGATAATGCCACACCTTCCAATCCTTCCGAGGATCCCTTCTTGGATTTATTTGATGGGCAATTAGTCGCATAATGTCCCATATTGTGACAATTAAAGCATCTTTCTTTAGACATGTCACCCTTCTTCCATCCATGAGAAGAATTTTATTTGAAATGGGAAGCCTTCCCCTTCCCTTTCCTTGCCTTACTTGCTAAGGCCAGATTTTCTTCACCATCATTCTTGGATGAAGAACCATCTCGTGTGCTCCTCTTGATCTCCTCCTGCATAAGATCTGACCACAGTCGTTCCCAATCCGACAGTTTCTAGCTTCCATTCATAGAGTCCTAGTAGCTATTACAACTCTTTGGAAGGCCAAGGAAAGCAAGGCTCACCATATCATCATTAGTAGTAGTTATTCCCACATTTCCAAGCTCATCTCTGCAGGTGTTGAGCTTGTTCAGATATGTGGAAATAGTATCGCTCTTCTCCATCTAGATTCTTTGAAGCTTATCCTTGAGCACTAATTTCCTCTGGTCACTACTATTCTGATAGAGGTCCTTCAATGTCTTCCACGTTGAAAATGGAGTATTCTTCCCATGGAGACTCGAGACAATATGGTCTCGAACTCCCTCAAGGATAATCCATCTCGCCTTCACCACACACTTCTCCCCCTCATCCAACTCTTTTGCATTAGTTGAAGCTGGCTTTAGGATTTCTTGATCAATGAATTCCTTCAAGCCATTGTCTTCCCATACAACCTCCATTCTATCTTTCCCTGCTATGTAACTCAAGCTACCTTCCAAGGCATACTCGAGTCTCAAGCCATAGAACGCCATTGGCTAACCTTGAAGTATGATATGAATTCTATTTGCACCTGGAACCCCAAACTTCAAAATTTGAATTCTCTTCTCGGTATATTGTTCACAACTCTGATACCATGTAGAAAATCTATGTAGGCTAACTCGATAATGCAATATAAATCAAAGCAGAATACTATAATCTACTTCTATTATCAATTTGTGGAAGCTTAAAGATCGAGCTAAACAATATAGCAAGAAGAAGAAGAATCAATGGCATAATACACCTGAAAATACTTTGGGGAAAGCCTCAGCTAAAAACCCCACACTATTGTATTATCATACATGGTGGAAATACATAGGAATTATACAAAGCCTTAGCTCTCACAGCTAGCCAGCTATTAGTACAATCCTCATAGATGCTCACAGGAAATATTGGCTTCTCTCCTGCCTTCCTCTCTACCCTCCAAGCTCCTATTTCCTTGTGTTTTTCCTTGTGGATGATTCTCCTATTACCAAGTGGATGATCTCCTCCAAAACTGTGCAATCCTCAAGGAATAAATCCTTGACTGCATGCACGAGTTTTCTCCATTAGAAAACACATGCAACTAATAGTACGTTGTCCTTGAATATTTATCTCAATTGGGTCTTTCTCATAATAGACATGCATGAGTTTCTGATGAGGGAATCTTCAGTTAACTGGAGTAGCACTAGTTGAGTGCATTAATGCATCAACTAACTGTTAACTCACTATTAGTTCATCAAATAGTTTGGAACTAATTTGACTGGACTAAAACTGAGTTAACTAATTACCATAGAAAATTTTAGGGGCGAATGTTTGCCCTTTGGAGAAATTAAGGGGTTTTAAATTTTTAGTGGGCGAATATTTTGTATCATAGTACATTTT
Source organism: Pinus taeda (assembly GCA_000404065.3). Lineage (NCBI taxonomy): Eukaryota > Viridiplantae > Streptophyta > Pinopsida > Pinales > Pinaceae > Pinus > Pinus taeda. The sequence continues at coordinate 100,638 of APFE030318139.1, read as the reverse complement.
TACAAATCACCTCAAATAGCCCACCTTATTTTAAGGGAGAGGGTAAAAAAAGGTAAATTTAGCCCTTGAAATTAGGAGTTACAACCTTCCATTCGCCCTAATTTTCAAGAATAGGTTTTATTTAAGTGAATCCTATGGGGCAAATACCATATTTATAAAAGAGGTATGGTGAATTAATAAAAATATAAATAAATGAAAAGTATGGTAAATAAATAAAACATTTTTTATATTTACTCCATAAGTCACCTTATATGCATGCAAGGGTGTAAACAAATAAAAATATAATTAAAGTGGGGTATGGTAAATAAATAAAACGTCTTTTTATACTTACTCAAAAGGTATGGTAAATAAATAAAAATATAAATATACGCATGGTAAATAAATAAAACCTCTTTTTATATTTAGTCCATAACCCTTGTTCTATTTATGAAGGCTCAGGAAAGAGGTTTTATTTTAGTGAATCCTATGGGCCAAATACCATATTTGTAAAAGAGGTATGGTAAATTAATAAAAATATAAATAAGGGAGAGGTATGGTAAACAAATAAAACATTTTTTTATATTTACTCCATAAGTCACCTTATATTTATGAACACTAAAAAAATGCCTTATATTAAGGTGAAACCTATGGGCAAAATACTATGGGACAAATACCATGGACTAGATTGTTATTAATACCATGCAAAAAAACATTATTAACCCTAATATTAGTATTAATAAAAATAAAAATAAAAATGACACATGGTATTGAACCATGGTATTCACCAAAATGTCACATGGTATTGACCCATGGTATTCACCTAGAATGTAGCCTATTTAAACGGGGGAATTAAACCAGCATAGATCCATATTTACTCTGGATCTACTAACCCCGGAGAGGTATCAAATATCATGATATGAAAACTAGCATAGAGTGAAAAAATATCTGATCCCTCTTGGGGCTTGGTGGATCAAAGTAAAAATGGATGTTGTAATTTAATGTATGTTAAACAGTTTAGCTTGGTTAAAATAGAAAATAAAATAAAAATCAACTATTAATTTTATTAATTTTTATAAATTGCTAATAGTAATTTTTAAGCTCCAAGTTTATGATAACCCATGGTAATACCAAGATCTTACAAGATTTTATAATTGAGTAAAATATTCGCCATGCCTGGTGGGAGATTCGCCAAAAAATTATATATACATATTACATTATTGATAAAAATCGCCTTCCATTTTTCTTATATACCATGGAGATTCGCCCATTTATTATACTTATAAATTTAGGGGGGTTCTTAAAATTTTCCCTGCTAATTACAACTCAAATATAACTCAATCTTATCTCCTTAATTTAAGGGATAACTCTTGCATGACTTCAGAAAGACTT